>VYXB01000731.1:0-19892 GCA_013397135.1 Pachyramphus minor | reverse complement strand
GATGAAGGACCACCGCCTCCCTAAGATCGTGCTCTACGGTGAACTCGCCACCGGCTGTCGCAAGAGAGGAGCCCCGAAAAGGAGATACAAGGACTCCCTGAAACAACATCTCAGCCTTGGCCATATTGACCATCATCACTGGTCTGCTCTGGCCTCCAATCGGGAGGCCTGGAGACAAACCATCTATAATGCTGCTGCCTCCTTTGAGAACTCACGCAAGATCACTCTCGAGGAGAAAAGACAACTCAGAAAGAATCTCGTCCAGTCGTTGCCACCTGGGGAATCTTTCTCGTGTCCCTTCTGCAACCGGACTTGTCTGTCGCGCATTGGCCTTTTCAGCCATCAGCGAGCCTGCAGCAAGCACGGGTAGAGCCCTTCGAAATCTTTGTTTGCGAAGCCAAGCCATGATAAGTACTTATAACTTTATATATAAGTACTTATAACTTTATAAGTAATAATAACTTCCTAATCCATGTGACGCACATCAGTGAATCTACAACAAGTCAGAGTCTGCAGGAGAATCTCAATTTAGTTAGGTTAAAAGATAGCAAAATATATGTCAGTGCTTTCATGGGGGATCTGGATGCTGGATAACGAGGCAGGAGGCTGAAGTAACCTGCTTGGGATTGATGAATGGGTCACTAAACATTCTGCAGAAATAATTTCACACTTAGTGAACAAGTGAACAAAATACATGGCTAAGGAAGCCAAACCTTTAATTAGCAGCTCATGCTGCTACTACTTTTATGCAGTATAAGGCTTTACTTTGTGAAAAATACTCAGTTCCTTCTTTTCTGGGAAACTGCGCCTATTCATTTCTGACATGGACATACACAGTAACCCTAGTGTTTTCCAGTCACATCAAACCTACTTCATAGTGAGGAAGACATAGTTTTCACATAAGTGAAATGAGGATTACATGGCCATAACCACTGCATAGACATCTATGGCACAAGTAAAAATCTCTTTGCTACAAATGTAAATCCATAACTTCTTAAACTGATGTACAAGTAGAGGTTGACTGCGAAGTGATTGTCTATAAAATCCATGCACAGCAGGCCATTCCTGTGATACAGAAATACAGGTACCACATACTGCAGCTCTACTGATTGCCCAGTCAGAGGAGTTCTTGTTTGGTTGACACATGGTTGGCTTAGGTCTGTCATGACAAATCACTGTCATCCTGCACAAATGAGAGCCTGGAAGTGCTCTTCCACACAATCTGACTGCAATAGATATGAGAAGCATATCATGCAAATTCTTGAAAAACAATAGGATGGTTTAGAACGCTAGAAAATTAATACCAGCCAATATATTGTATTACATTACATTTCTCTTTACCAAATGGATTTTCAGAGGCATAATAATTCTGACTAAATTTTCTGAAGCAACACACCTTCTGGGGAATAGTGATGCAATTAGGGGATGGATTACTCAGATGTCAGGAAATTATGTTAAGGTTATTAATGATATTAATGCCCATTGCTACCTTACTACACCAATAACTGTATTTTTATATTATTTTTCCTATTAATTCTAAAGCAAAAGAGAATGAACATTTGTACTTGGTCTTTGTAGATGACTAAATACTTTCTTGTCCAAGGATACTGTATAGTAAGCTTGTAATTTGCTTAGTGAGAGTGTAAAGTCTTTCAATCTGGGGACATGGGAACTATCTTTTTCTCCTTTGATAGGCAGAGTATCCATGTTTCCAATACAAGATCTTCAAATTAAAGCCTTAACATGAAACAGAGTTTACTTTGGTAACAAACACCATTCTGCTTCATGACCATGAAGTAATTATGATTCAACTCCTTATAGTTTAATTATGTGAACCAGGCCCAAGTAAAAATCAGAAAACTGTAACATGACAACACTTGCAATTTAAATCCTGATTTTAAAATTATATCTGAATCAATTATATCTGAGTACCAAGTGTATTCATTTTGTGAAGAACTTATTCTCTCAATCCTCTAACACTCCTTTAATGGCTCTGTCAATGGCTTGTATTTTGCCCTGTACGAAGAAATGGAAGAATACTTACCAGAGCAAAGCATCATAAACCAAGTTGACTGCTTGCTTTTTTTGTTTTTTATATTCACTAACTTGACATAATCCTTCTTGCAACACTAGCACAGGAAAGATTTGAAAAATAGATAACCATAATGATTACAGTATTGAATTTTTCCATTCTAGACTAACGTAAGTAAAATAAACCACAATTCATCAAAGATAAGTATTTTATTTGAAACTACAGGGAGTTGTTTATTGCACTCCAGAAAGATATCTTATGAATTCTTGAGATGTTGGAAAATCCCAGGTATGCCAAGAACTTACTTTCTTGTACCATGACAAAAAAGGAAAGAAATATATATGAATTATATATTCATCTTACCAGTCAATTAGTAGCATGTTACTCTTCAGGACTTCAAAACATTTCAGTTTGCTAAAACTTTGATTTTCCTGCACTGAAGGAAACATCTACTACAATTTTTTAAGGAGTTTGTCACACAATCTGTGACAGACTAAAAGAGAAGTCTGAAACACTTATGGCTCCCAGCCACCCACCCTCCCCCTTAGAGAGAGAGGGCTGCCCTTGAGGCATGGCATGGATATCTGATCTTTTTGTCAATCAGCTGCTGCGCTTTTCAGCCTGATGTATGTTCATGATGGGATGAGACATACCTGGTTCAGGAATGGCAGTGTCCTGAAGTGGGTAAGGCAGACAGCTGAGGGAAGTAACAGTGTCAGCTGTTGGCAGCACACAAGGTTGTCAGATACCTAATAATATACACACATCCTGTACCCTTGTCATACTACCACAAAAGCAGTTCAAACCAATAACATCATCTCTAAAGTAGCAACGTCAGGGCTTGGTCCTGTGTCCCACCAGTGTGTATTGGGGCAGCAATCTGTACGGACAAAGTAATGCATGGCTTGAGGTAGGGAGTGTGCTGTGTGGTGACAGGCACTACCTGACTGTCACTACTTTGCTAATTCATTAAGTTCAGCAATCAGTTCTCTGAAAAGAGTGTTTTTCTAGCAATGTGCACGTAGCTGAAGTTTTTTGGGGTTTTTTTCCCCGAGTAAACATGGAGTTAAGGAAAAAAAAGTAGGGGAGACTCCTATGATTTTCTTTGTTGAAACTCACAACTTTAGAATGTCAACTACAACAGTGTTCAAAGTCTGGATGTTTAACAGCTGTGAGGAATCAATGGGAATTAGCACATGTCCTGAGACACTGAAAAGCATACCTTTTCATCTTCTGCCAGAGCAAAATTGACCATACTACTCATGTTTAAACACAGTTTTAAAGCATTTCAGCCATATTTGGTTCAAGATTGGAGAAAAGATATGAGACGGTCCAAGTTAAATTTGGATTGCTCCTCAACTTTCAGCACAAAACTTTATTACATTTCACTGATAAACTTTAATGCTGAACCTTAGTTACTTTATACCATAGGAATCTTAAGAGCATGAAAAAATTACAATAAAACATTACTGAGACACAGAGGAAACTCAGTAACTTTTTATTTGATAACTTCATGCAATAAATAGGTCAATTAATAATAAAAATAATTTCAGTTTTAGATTAAATAAGTAATTAAGTCTAATTAACTCTGTCTTTTTAAACTAGCGTGGAATTATAGTAAGTTACCCACATAACTGCAAGAACCGAAATCATAAAATACACACTGAAAAAAACCAATCCTATTCATCCTTGTATTGATGATATTGTTTCATACTGCGGTCAGGAAAAGGCTTGAATTAAATAATTAGAAAATGCAAAGCAGTGATTACAGACAAGCTTTAGGAATTCCTAAATGATTTAATTTCTATTCCTAGTACTAAATATCATTTTGACCTTAAATAAATCTCTTAGGTTCTGTGGTTGTCCCTTATGTAATATCACAGTAAAACACACTTAGCTAACTAAAGAGTATTTCTGGCATCAGTTCCTATGTTTCTTATTCTTTGTCTAAGTAACTATAGTCCAGAGAGCAAAGTATTACCTCTAATCTGCAAAACAGCAAGTTTCCCTAATGTAGTTGACAAAGTTAACCACTAGTCCACCTGTGAAAGAAGTGTCACGATCTTTCAAACTTCATAAATTGCTTGATAGTGTGTTTCAGTGATAGAACCCTGTTCTGTTCCTTTTAATGAGTCATTGTATTTTTCAGTAAGGAAATGTGTTGCTTCAGCATATGAGAATAGCTATTACATTTGGAGCAGATATGAACAGCATGTACTTAGTATCAGTTTTCCCTTTGTCCTCATATGCTCTGAGCATGAGATATTGTCAATAGAGATCATCCTAAAAGGAATGCTCCCCCTCTTAGTAGGACAATAAGACAGCATGCACAAGCAGAATTTGTGATTGTGATGCTCTCCCATGACAAGGAAACTACACAGAAAATAAGCCACTGTATCTATTTGCTCACATTTTCAAACTGCCATGTTCTACTTTATCCAAACTTCACTTGAGCATTAGAGTGCAGGCAATATATCAAACTACTACTGCAGCCCTTTGCTTCATGGAATGTGACCAAATCTGCTGCCCACGAGAGGCATACCAAGATGTTTAGAGTCTAGGTCTCTCAGAATACTTAAACAGGGGACACACATGAATTATCTATCTTTGCTCACAAACAACCAGATTTTTTTCCCCAAAACTTACACTAGCTGGCTGTGAAAAACCACAATGAAGTTACATATCACTACTGAAGTTCTGCTGACAGGGTGTGTACAGCCTAAAGGTAATTCAGACTTTGTCAAAGTTAACACAGCCACATGTTTTGTCCTGTATATGAACTGAGCTTTTCAACTGTGTTATGATAACTCAACTGAGCTCATGTAATTAACAAAAAAAATTTAAAAAAAACAAAATAGAGCAAATAAAAAAAAAAAAAAAAAAAAAAAAAAAAAAAGAGAAAAAAGAAAAAACAAACCCCACACACAGCACAGCATATGCCTGTCAAGTTACTATAAGCTCTTTGGCTTTCATTGTGACCCTTGACTCTCTAACTACTTTGCAGGGAGTGTTTTCCTCAGGAGATTTGTAATCAATTACAAAACACCATTTCTCTCATCTATTTCCTGTGCCAGACAATGGAAGGTAATTATCACTTCTTGCACTTTATAGTTTCAGTTTACTGTCTCAGTTCAAATGAAATCACCACAGAAAGATACCAGAGGTCTAAATTACTCATGTTCATTTTTCCATTGAGGAAAAAGTATACTGCAACCTTTTACTATCTATGACAATTGATGGTAAAACCCCACTGAAGTGAAGCAAATAAAAGTGGGCCAAAAGCCATTGGAAATTGTAGTTCATAATTTTTGCACCAGCAACAAAATACAGGCCTTCAATACGTAGGACTGAAATAAAGTCTGAAATCAGTCTGAAGACTAGTTCAGTTTAGAATCAATACTTCAAAGAGGCGTAGATAAAGTTTATTGGATCATTTGTAAATTATTCTGAGCAAAGCTTTGTCTCTGGATTTCTGAAAAAAATTTTCTTCAAGGATTTTTCTGAAAGTTTACATGCACAGGCAATAGCTTTGGTCTCTCTCTCTTCTAGATTGTCTTCTGTAATAATGCAGAGGTAACAACTCATTATGTAATAATAACTGGTTTTTTTCATTTTGAACTAAATCACAAATTTACACAGATTAATCACAGATTAATATGGTAGATAAAATTTTGAGAGAGACAGCAAATAATCATCTCTTGTTAAAAGCAGTGCTGTAGGAGCTTAAGAAAACTCATCTTTAAAACAAACAAAAACAAGTAGGCCTTGAAAGGGCTTCATCAAGATGCATATAAGATTACCTGGAAAGAAACACTTATAAACTCCTTTTCTTCTGTTTTTTAATGCATAGAATTTGACAACTAGTTCATCTATATTTTATAGCACAGAATATACCCTACCCAGAAAATGTCCTAAGAAAATAACATCTGTGTCTAACATTTTGCACAGATATAAAAGCTGTTCTTTGCAAGCTTCATGGAAATGCAATATTGTTTATAATGCACTTCAAAAATTATTTTCAGAAGATAGCGCTTTTTTGTTGAAAAATCCATGAATGTGCAAAGACATAAAGAAAACTGCAGAATGCAAAAATATCTGAACAGACCTCTATAAAAATTATTATTTTAAATTTTTTTCAGGCCAGTAATCCTGCTTGACTTAAGTCAAATGAAGCATTTCACTGAAAAGAGGGCCATTTAATTTCAACAGTTTTAGCTAACCAGAAATAATGTTATGGCTAAGGAATATAACTGCTAGTTAATAGAGAAAGAACAAATTCAGCTCTGGGGACTAATAGCTGATTGCTACTAATTTGCATGCTCTCCAGTTCAGTTCCCCTTGGACACATGTTCAAGGCAGAAAAAGAACACCCTGTCATAACCAGTATTCTTGTTCATAGTTTCAGGAAAGTGTAAAAGATTGAATAAGTCCAGGAAATTCTGAATTTAAACCCTACTATAACAAACAGGGTCTGTACTGGGGCAATGTGGGCATATTACAATGTTGCTGAAGGTGTACTTGTTCTGCCTCAAAAATTGTCTCTTTAGAAAAGTCACTCTCAAATTTTAAACGGCTGGAACATGATCCTGAAGAATCAGTATTGCTCAAAAGAAGAATACTTTTTTCAGAGACACAATATCAGCAACAGCAAAAGAAGATTTTAGGTACAGCAGGTATGGAAGCAGTAACCACATATTACTTTTTTCACTATGCTTTAGGATAGAGAAATAAGCTTCAGTTTACTGTGCTCTTGTGAATGGCAAGAAAAGAATTACATATTCACATGAAGGACCTTTAGCAGTTGGGAGGAGACAGAGACTTTTAAGTGTCCTCTTTGTAACAGTAGCAGTATGGTAACAGTATGGACATTTGTGAGTCCTATGCTTTGTTCATCAATAGTAACTGCTGATGAATAGAGCCTGTCTCTCAGAATCTCTCACTAATAGTTGTCAATGACAACTCTGGAACCAGGAGTTTTAATCTTGTGGGAGCTTTGAAGTCACATTCTAAATTGCATAGTGACTTCTTACGCTGTAAAGTTCATATTACCAAAATAAGAGGAGCATAGTTAGTTTGTATTTTGGGCCTTAAAATATTTTACCTGCATAAAGATCAGTAAATAGATGCCTTAAACCTCTTCATTAAGAGGTCTTAAAGAGAATTTATGAGATTTTAAAACACATTATACTTATAGTAATTTCTGTGAGCCTTGGCTGACCCTCTCTAAGCAGGCCTGGCTTACAAACTGAGCCTAAACTTCAATTTAGTTTAGGAGGGAAAGAAAAACAAAACAAAACAAACGAAGAAAAAATCATGAGGAGACCATCAACTTTAAAGTATATTGGCAGCTGTGTGTAAAATAAAACATATCAGTCTTCCTGTACAGGATGTTTCCTTAGTAATGGATTGGGAACAGTTCCACTTCCCAGTCAACAATAAACAAGTCCGAAAAAAGCATACTTGAAAAGAGAGGAAGTATGCAGCACAGTACATGACGCAAGCCTGAGTGTAAATGAGAAACTGTGAATCACTAATAAAATTTGCCAATACTGCTGCTGTAGTGACGGACCAATGCATAATTGCAGTGAAATCCATCAAACCACTCTAAACTTGCAGTGACTCAGGAGGAAGGTCATGGCTGAGCAATCTCAGGTCTTCCACATGTACGTTTTCTGAACTATTTCAGAAAGAAATGTTTACAAAACTCCCTATTTGTTAAAACAAAACTTCCATCTATGTCTGAGTTTGCTATTCAGGACTAGCCCTTCTGTAACAGGACAAAAACCTTCAGTTATATACACTGTCTTGAGGTGTTCATTTAAATCAAGGAAATTTTTTACCCTTCTAGCACTTTTTACTGTTCTCTTTAAAATGAAAATAAATACATATTTGAATGGTAAAAGAGACACATTTACTCACATTTCTCATAGGAGATATCTTCTGCCACATAGTACAAGATTAATGTGGGGACGCAACTTTATGATTCCTGAAATTATGATTTTTTTTTTCCTAAAGATAGGTTCACAATAGTGAAACTCAAGAGAAGATTTATTAGTGACTTGTATATCATTGTTTTCTGCAATGATCAAATGCCTGGGAGATATCTAACTTGGGACACTAGAATGTTGGACAAATATAATTTTACTACTAATACTAAATTACATATATATATACATATATATATATATACACATATATATATAGGATGTGAATCCCAAAATATCTACAACCTAAAAAATATTTCAGTGTTTTCCACAATACCCCCCTATATTAAGATAGAGTTTATAGATGCAAATACAATCAAGTAACTTGTTTAATAGAGTCTATTTCACACAATACGTGGTATTTTAAAATACATCGATGCAACAGGGATTAGCTTATTTTTGTCAAAGCAGACAACAATGTTAAGAATTTAATTACATTCAGATGAATTCCTTGTTGTCTTTACCCTTGACTAATCCACTGAAAATTGGCCATTGTGTTTCTCAAACAAGTAATCTTACAGTTATTTATATGTTTTCCCCTAAGACAGGAGAATCATGCAGAACTTTACTATGCATTTTGAATGTATCTTCTGGTCCGAAGATCTTACTAAGAAGCTGAAGGTTGGAAAACATTTCTTGCTTTGGTCATCCATTCTTCCAGAGAACTACTTTGTTAAAAAAATACTCACATACGGCTCCATAGATTTCAACCGCAACCTTCGTATTATGTGATTAATTATATATAATCAAGAAAACACACTTTAAAAATTCTGCTCAGCTCCTATTCCTGATGATTTTATGTTCTGCTAACTCATTTCTGAATCCTCTACACAAATTCTTTTTGCTATGAGAATCATAGCTAACAACTTTTCTGTCCTCCCACCATATCTTTGGTGGCAGATAATGTGTAAGATGCTTCTATGGCACTATCTAGCTAATAAGCAAACTGTCAAGCAGCCCAAGTACCTGTCCAGATCTTTAATCACGAAATAATGATAATATTGTTGATACTTGATTATGCCACATCATATGCCCCAAAGGCTAGAAACCGTGGCATTTTATGCATGATGAATCATCCTAAAGTATGATATGCCAGTAAAACACTAGGAAGGATTTTGGACTTTGGTATTTTTGCTCACTACATGGAAGTCCACTGTGTCAGCAAGGGATTAAAAATGTGTAAATCCACACAAATGGATAGAACTGTCACCTGTTAGTGTCTAGAATCATGCCACAGAGTCAAATATTTGAATAGGAAAGCATACTAGAAAAATGTTTACTACTGAATAAAAATGTCATAATACATGTTACAATACTTGATTACAGCTAAACTCTATTTTTTCTAGGCATAAAAATCACCAGATAAATGAGGCATAGTCCCAAGCATCTATTGTAACATTGTAACACATTTTTAAACACAAACCTGGAAACTTGTGTACTATTCATACCTACCTGAGCAGGATTTTGAGCCTTTATGCATTTAATAATTTCAAAGTAGCAGAGTTACCATATCTTCTGGTTTAAAATATATGTAGATGTAGTTGAGAGAACTGTTGGTTATTACTGATGTATCTTGGCAACTTCATATAAAAGTATAAAATTTTGATTACTTCTTGCTTGTGTGTTGTGATTCTACTGTTTCATTTGAAAGGTCACATCACTTGTCTACAAGCAGTCATGATTTCTAAAGTACTGTTCCAGTTCCTGTGCAATGAGCCTCTCATGGAGAGCCTTGCTGAAAAGTTTTTAATCACAGCAATAAAACCACATACATGAGCAAGCAAAATTAGCTGGCTCTTGGGTTAAAAAGGTTGTTAAAAACCTCAATCAAAGTAAATAAAATAATAATAAACAATATGCAGGACATAGCTGGTATCAATATTTATTCCATAACAGAAGCCTTTTTCACAGGCAACAAGTTTCAACATTGTCTGTGTGTTAATTACCTTTACCCAAGTGAAGCAAACAAAAAAAGCCAAAATGCTACAATTTTTGTTGGGCCGCAGAAAATAATTTATTAAACTATATACTACAGTACCTTTCACTTAAAGACCTCAGTGTAACCGGGAATAATTAAACAAGCCACATATTAAAACCTTGTGGTTGTTATTTCCTCCTAGGTCAGTATGAGTTAAGCACTTAATTGCTTTGCATCTTTCGAAATCTTTCTCAGAAGAGCTAAATGATAAAGGTTACCATTACAATCTGAAAACTGACAAATTCTGTCAGAAAGATTTCTTGGTTTCCTGTGACAAGAAACATAGAGTTAAAAAAAAATACCTACAGATTTTTATTAATTCATGTCCTATTTATGTACACAAATGAAAGTCTTTACATGTGTTGGGTACTCTGCAGATCACTATGAATATGTGAGCTGCTATAGATTCTTTTCAAATTGAGAGCTGAGAAAATTCAACCATGTAATCTAGATGGCTAGACAGCAGTCAGCAAAATTTCATCTGTCCCATAAGTTTGAAATATGGGATATATGACTATGACACATAGAGGCAATTGGTACTGAGAAATATTCTAACATATCCTCTAAATAAATTCATGTAAACAATTAAATGTTAATGTGCACTTTTTAAAAATTTTTTTTTGGTGTTGAGTTCATTAAGTATTCTCCCTCCCCAGCTCCACCTGTCCTCATTTGACAAGGGAAGCAAATACCAGCTTTTCCATGTCATCAAGGACTGACTGAAATGTTCTCTGTATCAACACAGATTTTCCCAGGTAAAGAGTCTATTGGCCAAATCTAGGAGTTACAGATATTGTTACTCATAAACTCTTCTAAACCTTATTTGCCAGTCACATGGTGAAGAAAGGACAGCCAGTTTCCACTGTGTGGTCTCTGCTCTACAAGAAATGGTGGGGGGGCAGGGATGTGGCATTTCTGGATAAATCACTTTTAGGAGAGTCAGTAGGGAACCATCATGTCTTTGAAGCCTATCTTCTGCTCTGTATCATGGCAGTGAACCAAACATTTAGATGCCTTCTTGGCTTGCACTTCATGATACCGAGTACATGCCCCTATGCCTGTTTATGAATCTATATTGGCCACCAGATCTGGAATTTGTTATTGTATTGTAAAACTGTCGTTTCATTACAACTACTTTTACAGTAAACTCTGTATCAGTGTGAAGATTTTCCTTGTGGCACTTCTCACTTTCCTATCCACTGAATACTATTTCTTGGTATAAACATCAGACTTCCCTACAGTCTGGGTTATGCCAGAAAACTCTTTACAAATAACAATGATGTTTGTAGAGATTGGAGACTGCAATTCATAGACAAATGAAGCTTGGAATGAAACAGAATGGAGAAAGAAGAGAAGCAGGGAAGTCTAGCTGATGTTCTAGCTCAGACATCCTGTCTTAATGTGGAAGTCTGAAAAGAAAATCAAGAAGCGAAACAAAAAACATGGATGTAATCATACGGGATCCGTGTTACACACTAATGTCATCTGCAAGTTACAGGTGGAGTGAGTCTCAAGGAGGAAACTCTAAAGAAACACAAACAGCATTCTGTGAATGCTGCCTGTGGTACCACAGAAGGTGTTGCAAGGACTAAAAGGGAAAAAATGGTCCTTTCATACTCACTTTTTTGCAGATTCCTTCCCTTAGAATTGAAGAAGATGTGTACGAAATTCATTAAAAAAAAAAATTAAAAGAACAAAAACCAGCAGAAAAACAGGGGGTATTAAAAAATAGTTCTGCTTTTTTTCCTCAGGTGCAATCACACAGTCTAACAGAAGATATTACATCTCCCTAAAAAATTGATTTTATCATATTCTGAGACTATAAGACCCACACAAACATTATTCTAAAAGATAAAGTATAGCAGAGGTAGAGTTTGAGACCTGTGGAACCCACAGCTCAGGTGAAAAGGCACAGTCCAGGTAGTTGCTGGCTAGAAGGCATATTGTCACATGGACAGAAACAAGAGTCTTCTTTTATAAAAGCAGGTTTTGATACTGCAGTTCTCATTAACTGCAAATGCTGGTTGATATAAGTGAAAATGCTATTAAAACTTCATATTTTTACTACAAAGGTTGCATTTCAGTTATCATTTTATAGCAATTACTGCAGCTTTTTGATGCAACGGGTCTCGCATTTTACCAAGTACTTAATAAAAATACAATGTTAACTTAATCACACGAATATCAATGAGTGCCAAAATAGCAAATTCCAATCATACAAACACTGGCTTATGTCCACAACTCTAAATGTATATAGTCTGCTTACACTGGGCTACAGTTAGCCATAGCTCTGGCTTTTTCCAGCAGGAAGCAGCCACTCAGATGCAGGAGACTTGGTTTTAGCCCATCCATTCTCACCAGCAGACCAGTTCTGTATCTCTTTAATTTAACCCTCAGCTCCTAATCACCCAGGCAAAATCACCAGTATGCAGTTCTCTAGATAACAAATCATCTTGGACAAGAAGAACATTGTAACCTTGAACATTGAGAAATAAAATCAAGATGTAGATGTGGCATTTAAGGACAAGGTTTATTGGTGAACTTGGCAGTGTTGGGTTAACGGTTAGGCTCAATCTTAGAGGTCTTTCCCAACCTAAATGATTCAATAATTCTATGATTCTAAGAAAAACTAAACCAGCATGGAATTGTTTGGTCCCATCATGTAACTTTCACTCACATAGTGTTCTGATTTATGAATGCAGATTGCAAATACCAGCACCACTTTAAAAGTAGTGCCAGTATAAAGAAACCATGCTCTGAATTTTTATACATAATTTAAAGATATTTTACACAGGCACACTAGTTTAAGGGGGTCTTAAAATATACTAGAATCACACCATAACTATTTATAAACACATTCAGTTAGTGTGTAAAGAAATGGATGTACTCATACAGCAATGGGAAAAAAAGGCTCAAATGGAACTGATCTGAATATTCATTTCGGAGATCTCAGTTCAGATAACGTTTATGATTTCTCTATGATGATTTATTAAGGTGTAAAATTACCAGTGTGACTAACCAACACATTTAAATTTTATTTGTAAAATTATTAACAAAATCTAGAAATCAACAAATTTTAAGCAAATTATGTTCATCTTATGCACTCAAGGCTCACAAATATATTCTTCTATAGCCTTCTTACTTTTACTGAAAAAATAGTAATCAAATACTTATATGAGATGAATTTTATAGACTCAGATTTCACTTGGTAATATTCATCATCCTTTTTTACACTTTTAAACCTGGTTAGTGACAGTTTTCTCAATTGTATCCATGCCTTGCATTAAGGATGATGACCTATAAGAAACTTAATACCTACAAAACACTGCATGGCTCTTATTGATGGGTTGTAGAAACACATACATGAATTTAATTATATCAATGCAACACTATATAAATGCCTTTGCTTGAGTTATTTTTGTTTGGTTGGTTGGTTGGTTTTTTTGTGGTTAGATTCCTTTAGGAGATTAAATCCTCATCTCTGTCTTTCTGCCTTGAAGTGGATTAAACTAATGTTGGCCCATATCCTCAATGTCTATTCCACTGTGCAAGTGGTACAGCTTTGATGAGTAAGTAGGTTGGACCTTTGTCTGTTGTGCAGGTGCCGCAGCCTGGATGAGGAACTAGGCTGCACCTTTGTCCAACAGAGGTAAGGACACTGCTCCAGAGTGCATATCCCTAGCGTGTACAATCTGACTCATCTCAAACTCTTCCGTAGGGGCTTTGGACATTAATACCATTTTCACACCCTTTTCTGCAGGTTTTACTAAGGGAATATTTCACATACTGGACAGTATGTGCAGGTTTACAGCAGGTTTATTCTCAATTGGAAGTGAGAGTTGGTTAATTGATTAAAGGACAAGAGTTGACAAATTAAGAAATACATTTATAATGCAGAGGGAAGAGCATTTCAAAGAGATAAAGAACACATATGAATATACAAACAGCTACCAGCATATTAGATAAAATTCATGTATTCCTCATTCATGAGCAAAATTTTAGTCATGAAAAATGTAAATGAAGCAAGATAAAAAAAGAAGAAGGGGAGGTAAAGTCAGAGTAAATGAAACATACATAACATGTTTAGAATTTACAGGAAAACCCAAGAGCTAATATTTGATAAAACACATAGGCTAATAAATTTAAAATCAGAGCCTAAATAGTCTATAATTGCACATCCTTAATACAAAAGGCCATGCTTAACTACACTGGTATATCAGCTGCATTTCACAGGCTTGGGCCCCTAATGTACAGTGATAAATACAAATATATATCTATTTCAGTGTCTTGTCAGTCATCCATTCTGACAGTCATGCCAGTGTTTTAATCTCCCATTTCTCCCAAAGACTCACTATGTCTCTGTTGGCATCCTGCTGCCTCAGCTCACTTCACCTTCTGGCTTACAGAGTCTCTCATATTTTCATTCAAATATCTTCCTTCTTAAGCTAACATGCAAGATGACTCAACAGTAAACCCCAAAAATCTAAAATTGAGTCATTGTATCTCTAAATATCAAAACCAAATCATTGCCTGGGGATACTGACGCAAGCCCTGTTCTTTTCACCTTCATCACTTCTGTACAGTTTATTATTCTCATTCATTGAATCATATCCAAAAGTAGAAGAATTTGAGGTATGGGCAATATAGAATCATGGGATGGCCTGAGTTGAAAGGGACCTTAAAGACCATCTGGTTCCAACTCCCTGCCATGGGCAGGAACACCTTTCTCTAGGCTGGGTTACTCAGAGCTCCTGTTCTGTAAAGGGATTACAACAGTTATGAGAAGAGTTGAAAATTTAATTAATACAACCAATGCCATAAAATAGCGAAAAATAAACAACTCTAGTAATTGCCTTCCTAATTAGGTTTTGAATTAAATTAGAAATTTAAGGATGTCCTAATTCTTCCCACAAAAATTTTTGAGCCTTTCAAATAAAAAAATCCCATTTCTCTGTGTATTAACTAAGGTTTTAAGTTTGGTCTGTTTATGTTATTACCACCCCCTCTGGGATAGTCTCTTTCAATTGGTCATCTTATATGCATTGAAGCTATTGCTTCATTTGTTATTAAAAAAAAAATCTCAGAATAAGAAGCTAAAAGACACTGAATGCATGTGATTCTAACTGCAGCTATTACAGTCCAAGAATCTTCACTCTACCAAAGAAAACACAGTATTGTCAGATTTTGACACTTCTGAAAAGTAGAATGAAATCAAACATATATTAACTTTCAGACTGGTTTTCGAGCCTGAATAAGATTTCAAATACTCCAGCCTTCCTTATCATTGCCTTAAAGTTAACACACATAAATACAGACATAAATAAATAAAGATAAGTTAGGGAGGTAACTTTAACAGGGAATACTCTAGCTAAAATCAAGTTAGTCACTTCATTCTGAAATATTCTGCTGTGTTAGGAGTATGTTTTAAAACTGCTTCACAATCTAGTTAAGAGTATGAGTTATCAGAATGCTATTAGTACATGAAAAGTAATGCAATAGAGTCAGGTGAGCTGCACTTAGGCCCAAATACTTCATATCAATCAGTGAAGAAATCTTTTCTGTTTCTGACAGATTAGAGCTCTGCTTGTTGAATGTATATTTCTTTTCATTACTACAACTAAAATTTACCTATAGGTAAATTTTTTCTTAGGATATTACATCACAGTTTCTGAATAAGTGAATAAAAGCCCAATTTATATTGGGAACACTGACTCAACCTTTAACTACAGAGGCATGAACTGTTACCTCTGTAATTACCTGACAACCTCAGTCTTTCCTAACTAAAGTTTTCCTCTGGTGGCATGTACTTAAGGTATGTGCGTAACCCTTACTTTTTATTCTACAGTATTTGATTACAATTGAACCAATTGTAAATTGAATTATATAGGTGTGTCGAATACACTCAGTTTGATAGAACTTGGTGAATAACCAAACCAATCTCTCCCCAAAACCCATGTAGCAGCTTCACATTTCCTCATTGCCAGAACAATACCGTAACATAAAAATGCATTCAACTTTCATCAAATTATGAATTCATCCAAATAGCAAAGAAAATATGTAGCTTAACTAAACAAGAGTCTCCTAAATCCTAGGTCAATTACAAAGTATTCTTGTTTCTCATATAAGAAATTTTAGAAGTCTATTACATGAAACAATTCTAACAAATCAGTCACTAACATAAAAAGTATGAAACAGAAACCCACATACTTCACATTCAATGATGAAATGTATTTCTCAGATTTTATTTATTTATTTATTTGCTGTTAGTTAGACATAGCAACATCTATTATGATTGCTCCCAAATTTCGATCATTAGTCGCTGTTTTTTTACTTATTTTAAATGATGCCAAATATTTATCACCTGAAGTGAAATTTCCCTGACCCAGGACAAACTTTTCAACTAGATTGGTTCAATCCCTTCCAGAACAAAGGCTTACATAGTGTAGTTTTTTCTTGGTTGTACATATGCAGGAAGATGTAGCCATTACTTGCATGATCATAAAATTTATCACTAAGGACTCATTCAGGGTACGAGGATAGATTTACTTCTTAGGACATGTCATGTTTTAAGCCCAGACGGAAGTGAAACCTCAGGTAGCTGCTCCTCTCCTCCCCCACCCGCTCCAGAGAGAGACAAAATGCAGAGATAATGGCTTGAGAAAACAATTTACTGGAAAGAACATTGAGGTAAGAAAACAAACAGTAACAGCAACAATACTAAATAAAAACAGTGTATAAAAGAGGGTGATTCCATGCAAAATGCTCACCAAATCTGTCTGCCACCCCATCGTTCCCTCTACCAAGTTTTTTTCCCAAGCCTGAGAAAATGAAGAAAAAAAAGTGGTGGACAAATCCCCCAGATGGAATCAGCACCCCCCCCACAACTCCAACTACCATCTGCTTTCCAAAAAAAAAAGGACAAATGGCAGCGGAACCTCAATGTGGCACCCTTTTTTTTCCACCCAAAGCCACACCCCTTGCTCTCTAAAGTGAGAATCTCTTAAGTCTTCCCCTCAGCAATGACATGGGGGGTACAGAATAACAACCTAGACACACCCACACAGATCCAGGCTCCACCCTCTCTTGGCTACTGTGAAAAAAATTAACCCTGTCCTTGGCCAAAACTGGGACAGAGAAAAGCTAGTTCTTTATAGCTTCATTACTATTAAGTATGCATCTCCAGATGTTATTTAGTTAACACTGGAACTGGAAAAGAACATTTGAGTCTAAGAAAACTTATCTTAGTGATTTTATACAGTACCCTGATATAACAACTGAGTGCTTCCCCAGTATCAAACATCTAAACTGCAGTGAATGAAGACACTGTTATTCCCATTTTACTGATGCACAGGAATGAAGATTAATATATTTATTTTTTTAATTAAAAATCCTGTAATTGGATGGCCAAATTAAGATGTCTGCAGCACATTTCTTCAAAGCATTAGGACTATGTACTACTACCTGTTCAAAATCCAGTTCCCATTGACTTTTCTTGCAGCTGACTTTTCATTATCAGTTGTGCGCATATATCTTGCTGGCACCATGATGCAGAATGAAATACATACAGAAACTAGCTTTGTAGTGCATAGCAGAAAATCAGGATAATACTAGTGGTAACTCTGAATCCAGGTTTGTATCCTGAAGCTCACAGAAGAACCTGGTAGAGAACAACCACCAACATGAAGTATGTGCAGGGTGTATATATATTTCTCTTGCACTGGAGTCATGTGAATTAATATCAGAATAATTCATTACACATTAACGTATTGCTTGTAATATCTTTAGGTAAAGGTTTACTGATTCTAATCAAAAAAAGTTTTACTACCCATCCAGCTCCTTAATAAACTCATCAGATACTTTATGTACTATGTTTGGGATGCATCAAACACAACATGGCTAGCCAATTGAAGAATGCGATTGTCCCACGCTACACTGCACTGGAGAAACCCCATCTCGAGTACTGTGTGCAGTTTGGGGCACCACAGTATAAGAAAGATATGAAGCTATTAGACAGTACTAAGCGAGGGTGATTCAATATGGTTAAGGGTCTTGAGGGCAAGACTTGTGAGTAGTGTCTGAGGTCACTTGGTTTGTTCAGCTTAGAAGAGAAGGCTGAGAGATGACCTCAATGCAGTCTACAGATTCCTTAAGAGGAGCAGAAGAAGGGAAGGTGCTGATCTTCTCTCTCTCTGGAGACCAGTGATAGGACAGGAGGAAATAGAGCAAAATTGCATCAGGGGAAGTTCAGATTGGACATAAGAAAAGACTGAGAAGATGGTCAGGCACTGCAACAGCCTCTCCAGGAATCATTGCACCAAGCCTATCAGAGTTCAAGGAGCGTTTGGACAATGTTCTTTGTTATATGGCTTGGTTTTAGGCAGTCCTGCAAGGAGCAAGGTATTAGACTCAATGACCCTTCCAAGTTGAGATATTCTATAATTCTATGATTCTACGATTTTTAACACAATTACCATAGGTAAAATATGTGGTGGAGAGGAGATGTAGTCTGCACTTTATTTCTTCTTTCTTTTCTGGCACACAGTTGTTTGTATTGCTCTGCTCAAGGGAGTGAGATGGACTCTATGTCAGTTACCCACCCACCACTGAGAAAAATAACATTATTAAAAAAATAAATTCATATATAAAATTGCATGTCACCTTATCAGACAAAAAATATCTCAGGCACATGGTGTGCTTCTTGGGGTGTCCTGTGCAGGGCCAGGAGATGGACTTAATGATCCTGCTGGATCCCTTCCAGGTCAACATATTCTATGATTCTATGATCATGCCTAGAAGAAAACTGAAAGGCAAGTTGCTGAGAGAAACTCCTTCTGAGATGAGACGGAGGTCGTTGTCAGTTATTTTGAGGGATTAAAATGAGCTAATACAGCTTTAGAACTCTTATATATCTAATCTTTATTGCAACAAGTTACTTGAGCTTCAAGATGGGACTAGAAAAAATATCGGAAAAAAATCATACAGAACATAACTGGAAAATCTAAATTATTAATTTTGTTAAACTTCCCACTCTGAAAGTTAATATTCTTTTTTCTGCCTCATAAAATATGTTTGTGTTAGAGTGCAACAATACTGTCACCTGGTGGTTAAATTTGCTAGTAGTGGTCCATCAATTCCACATAGAACACTGCAAAATCTATGACCTAAACAGCTGAATGAGTTGTTGAGACTCATGAAAAATTTAATGCTAATAGCCAAACTGTGCTATCATTTATTATAGTAAGTGGTCCTAGTATCATGGCAGTGGGTTAAGAAGCCAGTAAACAAGTACTCTGTTAAAGACAGAGCAAAAAAGTTGGCCCTACATGATTCTACCAGCAATTGATTCTGCAAATTTTTCTCTAAACTAATCTTCCCATTGAAATAAATAAGTTGTTCCAAGGGTAAGCAGATATGAGGGTAAGAAAACACAGATACACAGAGCATTTTTCAGTGTAAATATGGCACATTTTGGCTTCCAATAGCTAAACAAACCAAGGATAAAGAAAAAAAAATTAAATGAAACAGTATCAGTGTTTTAAATGATAAACCATATTATACTATATTATACATACATTTTGCTGTTTCGGTTATAGAAGACAAACCCAAAGAGAGGTCTCTTCATTTTGGAACATACTGAGGAGTGATAACCCTTAATCTTGTGTAAGTACATTTCAAAACAATATGTAGATTCTCAGTTTCAGAACTCTATGTATTGTATCAATGGAGCAGAAAAAAAAATATGTTTACTTTAGCTTTCAACTGGTTCATTTCTATAAAATCAGTTTCCTAAATATCTGAAAAAGTGGAATCCTGAATTTGATTTTAAAATATCTGGGAGAGCTGATACATTCACAGTTATTTCAATGACAAGGAAAGGACTTCCAGAGGGCAGATTTTT
>VYXB01000729.1:58533-96496 GCA_013397135.1 Pachyramphus minor | reverse complement strand
CCAGCTGGGGCCCCCCCACAGCCCACTTCTCCATCTACTGCTGAATCCTGTTATCTTTGCTGTCCTCCACAGCCTGGAGTAATTAGCAGGTTTAATAAGACACTCATGGGTGTTAATCATCCATGTTGTTAACTAAAGTAACTAAAAAGATGTGGCATCAGAATGGACCCCTGCAAAAATCCCTTCACTGTGTCCTTCCATTTTGACAAACACTGATAATTAGCATTTGAGGTACAATGATCTCACCAGTTTTGCTCTCACTGTGCCCTTGTATCTTCTTAAGAAGGGATCAGAACAGCCTGTGTTAAAAGCCTTCCTAAAGGCAACATATGTGACATCTATTACTTTTCACTTTATGCCTAAAAAATTTTGCCACAGCAGAACATGCGAGTGGTTTGTCAGCATTTTTTGAGTTCATGAAGGCTGTTGTCCATCCCCTTGTTGTACCTTAGGTGCATACAAGTGCCTTGTGAAACGAGTTGTTCCAGAACTTTTCTGGGAATTGAGAAGGACTTTAAATTAAGACTAAAGAAAGAAGCTGGCAAAGCATAATCAATCATAAACCATCATTTTGGTTGAAGTCAATAAAACCAATGATGTACTAAGGAGGTTGTTAATATGGGATTTTTACAAGGACAAGAGGAAGGTCAGTCTATTGAACACTTCAGACGTGTCCCCTGAAGATGTCAGTCAGGGAACATGGGGCTGCTCTCTTTCTCAGTAAGGTGGTCTCCACCTTTCCTGCTCCTGGTACCTGACCCACCAGTTAGGACAACTAAACCCAGAGCCCTTTTGACACTATCAGCTGTGACCATGTCCCTACTGGAATTGCAGTCCGGGTTTTGGGGTCAGGAACACACCAAAGCTCCCAAACCCTTCACCTGTTCACCCAGAGTCTTTTCACCAGTTTTGATCCAATCTAAACCAATCTATCATTAATGGCACAAGGATGAGGGCCCTTATGGAGTGGGTCACTAGAATGGATGACCATGGGAGTGTTTCAGTAACATCTGTGGTACAGGCTCTTGGGAAACAGCCTGGGTCTGGTTATCACAGTTTGGCTGCTGGGTCCATCCCTGCAGCCTCTGTTCGTTACAGGTGGAGTTGCCGAACTGAAGATAAGCTTCGACTAATATGGGGTAAGTAGCAGATCCAGAGAGGCATAGGGAGGGAAATGTTTCTCGTAATATTGAGGAATAAGTAGCTCAAGTTCTTCTCAGGGATACTACAGGTTCTTGGCCTCCCTCTCGTGGGAGAAGGTAGTATTGCTGAGGACACTGCCGGCAGTCTCTGTCCCTGGAGCAGCGTGGTTATATGAAGTGCTCGGGATAGTTGTTCAAGCTTTAAAGTGAACAGCCTCGACCTTTTCTTTGCAGTAAGCACACCAAACACTGAAAGACCTTTTTATTTCTAAGGCACGCTACAGCTCAATTGCTCTTGAATTAGAGCAGCAAAGACCGAGGCAGATTCAGACACCAGAGCAAGTAAACAAGCCGCTCCTTCCCAGCCTACCCTCGGGAACGACAGAGGGGCCTTTTGCCCTTTTTTGCTCTTGTGTCACTGAACTTTACTCACTCACAGGGTTGCCACACTTCCATTTTCTAGCCTAAAATAACTTCTCATCCCTTAGAAAATAATACAATCAAGGGCCTGTCCTGGACTCGAAAACGAGGCATGAAGGTGATTCATTACTAGAGCTCTGCTCCTTCTGAGGTGAGGGGAAGGGACTGGAGACAGGGGTTGCATCAGAAAGACAAACATTGCTGAGTGCTCTCCAGTGAGATCCTCCTTCTTAAAAAACCCAAACCAAGGGAACAGTGTACGTAGTTCATGGTGCCTCAGTTGGGGAGTGCAGCCCCACAGGGGCCTACTGGGAAATTGCAGGGATATTTGGACTGTTGCTGTTGCTAATCCAAGTTTCAAGCTGGGTTTGGGAAGAGAACAATGTGGAGTGTAGTTCTGCACTTTTCCTTTAATCATTTTAGTCCCTTCCTGGAGTGCTTGTGAGTAGGAGGAAAGTTGTACTCCCCTAACGGTGCCTGTTGTGATCACAGAATCACAGATATTCTGAGTTGGAAAGGACCCACAAGGATCATGGAGTCCAGCTCTCAAGTGATTGGCCCATAGAGTGGTTTAATTTTTCTGGGCTTCAGGAAGGGAATGTCAATCAATGTAAATGTATGGAGGGATTTACTTATAGTGAACATGGCCTGCTGTTCTTCCTGCAGCTGCCAGACATTGTTTAATGTACAGAATAACACAATTATTATGAACATAAAGCCTGCTCAGTGGAGCTGTAACAGTGGCAATCATTTACACAGACAACTCTTACTTCTCTGTGGCTTTCTCTGCAGTAAATCTCATAACCTGCTCAAGGAACGACTCAGTTAAAAATCTTATAAGGCAAACACTAACCCTCTCCACAATTGTGGAGAGTCACATGTTCTCCACATGACAATTTAGCAAGATCTGATTCTGTTGGGGGTTGAGGGAAACGTATGATGCTGTTACTGAAATTGGTGGGAGAAATGATCTGACAGAGGCTCAGTTTTGGCAGATGGATATGGTAAATATAACATTTCTAAAGTGCCCACTTTCAATTCATCACATATTGTCATTTTCGGTCATAAATGATGTGTGAACAAGGAGGCAGCAATATCCTCTTTTGTTCTCTAGATGACACAAACTGACTGAATTTTAAATACAAAACTAATCCGAGATCATTACAAAAATTTCCATTTAAATCCCACTCTCTTGGCAAGGAAAAGAAAGAATTCTCCTCTTATTCCCAACTCACTATTCTTCCCTACACTTATGGTTCTTCAACATCATCAAAGTTCCAAGCCCATCTTACCACTCTGGCACAGGGCAAGCAGGGCAGACCCAGGGACTGCAGCTGGATCCAAGTGAGATCCTAGATCACCAGCAGAATTCATAGTGACCAGGCAAGCCTGTGGTCAAGCTGGATAGTCAACCTATGGGTCAGGATCACCCCCAGTGGCTTTAACCAGCATCAGACACAGCCCAGTGATGGCTGGTGAGATACATGGTGGTGAGGTCAAGTTGAGAAGTCACCTCATGGGTCAAGAGCTCAATCAACAGCTCCATGGGCAAATGCAGGCAGGGCTGTGGCTGAGCTGGAGCTGGATGCTCTAACAGCAGCTCAGACAGGCCCCTCTCCAGGGGTTTATATTTTTGCATAAGTACTTGCCAGTTTTACTGCACAAGTTTGTTCACGTGAATTCACCAAGACAAAGATCTAATTCTCTTTCAGATACATAAGCTATTACAGAAATGTGAAAATGTGGCTGTGAAGGCAAGGATGGAGGTCTCGAGTCCAACAGCCCAGTTGAAGACTGTCATAACATCAGATTAGGTGAACCATGGCTTTGTCTAGGTAACCCTTGGAAATCTCCAGTGATGGAGATCCCCCAGCCTGTCTAAGTCACCTATTGCAGGCTGGATGACCCTCCTGATGAAATGTTTCCCTAATATCTGGTCAAGACCTTCCAGCCTTCCAAGCTACCATTCATGGCCACTGCTCCTTGGTGTATCATCTGGTGCCAGCAGGGAAAATAAGGTTCTGTCACCTCAGCAGCCATCCTGCAGGCAGTCACACATTATTACTAGATTTTGCATCCTTTTTGCCCACTTTCGCTCTAAGGTCACATAATCTGGACTCCTGACCACCCTGGATGCTGTCTGCAGATCCCAATCCAGGTCTTCCCCACCCTTGTCCACTGGGTGACCCATGACAGGACCAAAAGTTGCAGATACATCAGCAACCAGAAACATCAGGAATAGTAAGTCCCTGCAATGTATTGGTCACACTTCTCTTTACAGACTCCAGGACATTCTTGGACTTACTCACTACAGAGGCCTGGTAAGGGATTCCCCCTTGTCCTGTCACTCCAGGCCCTTGTCCAAAATCCATCTCCAGCTCTCTTGAAGGCTCTTTTAGGTACTGGAAGGGGCCCCAGATCAACCCCCAGCACCCCAAAATTCTTCACTTGTTCCCAAATTGCAGGCACAGAGCCCTCTGCAGGGGGCCTCAAAAATTTCCTCCATGGTACCCTAAACTACCCCCATGGGCCTTGAATTGTAGCTACAGAGCCTATATTGTCCTTCAAAGACTCCAAGTTCCATCTCTGGTACCCCAAAAGTCCCCACTGAGCCCTGAGTTGCAGCTGTGCAGCCTCAAACAGTCTCTAGTGCCCCCCTCCCAGGAACAGAATGATGGAATTATGAGGAAACACTCAGCCCTGAGTGGGCTCCAGTGGGTCCCAGAACTGCCTGGGAAGTGCTGAAGCTCCAGAGCTTGAAGCTGGAAAAGAGTGAAGAGCTCTGTTCTACACATGTGGCATATAAAGTCCTGGAGGGGTGGTTTCTGCTGGGGGGCTTGGGGTGCACCAACGGCCTCAGGAGGCTTTGTTTGTAATCATCAGGAATAATTTCTTCATGGAAATGGTTGTCAGGCATTGGAAGGGGCTGCCCAGGGAGATGGTGGAGTCCCCATCCCTGGAGGAAAAGACTGGAAGTAGCACTCAGTGCTCTGGTCTAGTTGAAAAGGTGGTGGTGATTGGTCCAAGCTGAAGACAGCTCCAGGGCAGGTAGAGGAGTCTTGTTCCAGCACTGTGCTGGAGCTGTAAGAGCTGATGTCCTACATACTGGAGATACTGGCCAAGATCTTGGAGGAGTTTGGCAGCCTGCTCCGCAGACAGTGCTTCAGCTGCTCTGCAGAAGGCCCCTGCACCCACCCCGTGGCTGTGAGTGACCCCAAAAGGCCCTGGTCCCCTGCCCCCAGCTCTGCAGGCTCTGCCGGCCCCTCATGGCTCTGTTTGCTCCTGCAGTCGTCCTCCAGGAATGCTGGGCTGGAGGAGTTTGGTGAGGAGCCCGAGAGCCATCAGGGCTGCCCGAGCCTGGTGACAACCAGGCTGCTGCTGGAAGGCCTCGTTGGGCTGTCCCAGAGAGCTGAGATGGTGAGCAGGGCAGTGTGAGGGGCAGCCCCGTCGGCAAACGGGGGCTGGGGCTGTGTGGAAAGCAGCAGCTTGGCCTGGCCTGGGACTCAGAATGTAGGGTGACTGCTCCAAACACCCTCCCTGCCATGGTGGAGCCTGGGACGGCTGCCTGGGGAGCTCCTCAGGCATGGACCTCTTCAGCCAATGGAAATTCCATTCCCTCTACAGGCAAGAAACATTGAACTCTTCCTGCTGGGCTGGGTGCTCTGCAGCTGGGCAGAGCCTGCAGCTGCATCCTTGCTGCTGCCCTCAAGAACAGAGCCCCAAGGGCTCTTCTGCAGACCCCTGTCCCCTCTCTGCAGCCAGCAGGAGGGGAGGGGTCTTGGTCCCAGGGGGTGCTGGCAGGAGGCACTGCTCCAGCCAAATGCCTGACAGCCCTGGAGAGACATGCCTGGTTCTCTCTGCAGCTGCAGAAGGGCAGGGACAGGGCTGAAGACTTCCTCCATCACAGCCTTCCATACCTGCAGGACCCTCAGGCCAACGTGCGCCTGGCGGCCGTCAGGTTCCTCAGTGAGTGCCAGGCCCTGCAGCCCCTCCTGGGGCAGCCCTGGGGCTGCTTCCACCCCAACCATCCTGGGCAGGGCCTTGGCCTCCCTCTGCCAACCCCTGCTTAGCCCTACTCGGTCCCACTGCCTTGAGCTTCTGGTGGCTCCTGGGCTGTGCCCTGCTGAGGGGCAGGAGGGTAGGACTGGGGGCCCTGCTGCTGGGAGCAGGCTGGGGAGCAGGGGCTAATGGAGCTCTGTGCCCAGGACTCATCACACGGCACCTGAGGGACAAGGCCATGGAGAGTCTGGCTGAGATCCTGAGTGGTGAGTGGGGAGCGTGGTCTGTCGGGAATGTGCAGGCTCTCTGCAGACATGGGGGTTTATCTGGGCTCTGTTTCTTTCGGTCACAGCCCTTCAGCCCTTGGAGACAGACTGGGATATCTCTGTCAGCTCCCTGGCAGCTCAGACAACCTGCATTCTGAGGAGTCCTCGTGTGCAGCAAAGACCAAGAGGCATTCTACGAGCACTGTGCTGCTGCTGGCCATGAGCCTGACAGAGGTTCAGCATGCCTTGGCTAAAGGACTGGGGGTGAATAAAGCCAGAACAACGTGCCCCAAGCCCTGTGGTGTCCTTCAGCTGTGCAGTGCTGCATGTGCCAAGCCCCCCGTGCCCTTCCTGGGCTGTCCCGCAGGCAGCAGGACGCTCCCCCTCAGCAGCCCTGGCCCCAGGCTTGTGGGACAAGCTGAGCCCTCACTGGGGCTTTCCCCAGGAGAAGCTACTTTTGCTAAAGGAGAAGCTGCTGCCCGAGCATCCTTGCCCCATTTCAGGGCCACTGCCCTCTGTCGGTGTGAAGTTATGTGCTTATAGTCACAGCAGTACAAGCAGTGAACGGCAGGAGAGCCCTGGATTTTGTGTAGTTCCTGGGATATGCACGGTGCACCCAGCGCCACGCGGCTCTGAACTTGGCTCGAGTTTGAGCACAAGCATTTTCCAATCCCTAGTAAAAATCAGGAGTGATAAATCACAGAATGGCTTGTGGTGGAAGAGACCTTAAACCTAATGTCGTTCCATGCCTCTGCCATGGGCAGGGACACCTTCTACTAGACCAGGGTTGGACACTAGACTAGGCCTTGGACACTTCCAGGGATGGAGAAGCCACAGCTTCTCTGGGCAACCTGTGCCAGGGCCTCCCCACCCTCACCGTACAGACGTGCTGACCAGCCCAGCGCGGGCAGCCGCGCTACTGCCAGGATGCAGCGGGGCCGGGGACCGAGGCTGGGATCGGGGCCAGGGCCGGGGCTCTGGTCTAGTTGACAAGGCGGTGGTGACTGGTCCAAGGTTGGACTCGATGATCTTGCAGGTCTTTTCCAACCTAAATGGTTCTGTGATTGCATGATCTGTCCTGAAGACAGCTCCAGGGCAGGTAGAGGAGTCCTGTGGTGGGACTGTGGCCAAGAGGCCTCTCGTGGCCACAGGGAGGGCAAACCGTGGGCTTTTGTGTCCAACAAGGGCCAAGGGAGGGCTCGGGATAGGGACAAGGCTCGGGATCGCGTCCGGGATCGGGGCTGGGGCCGGGCCGGGGCGTGTCCGTCCCTCTGGCCCTGCCCCGCCATGTTCGCCCCGGCCATGGCTGCGCGGCTGTGGCGGCTCTGCAACCTCCTCATGACCGTCTTCTTCGGGCTGGCGGCCGCCGTGCAGGTGAGGCCGGAGTCACCCGGGCTGAAGGGCGGCTCCGATCCCGGCCCCTCCGGTCCCCTCTGTCCCCCCCGTCCCTCCCCGGGGCGCGTCCCCGGCCGGGCCGGCGGCGGAGGCTCAGCGCGCTCCTCCCGCCGCAGGTGAACGATCCCGACGCGGGGCTGTGGACGGTGAGTCCGGGACGCCTTTCCCCTCCCTCTGCCCCCGAGCTGGGGTCGCCGCAGGAAACCTGCTCCCGGCTTCCATCTGGAGAGCGAGCAGGCGCCGGGAAAACGATCTCTCTACTGCAGCGACGGCTGGAATCAGCCCGTGCTTCCAGGATTTGCCTTATTTCACCCCAGATCTGCACCTGGCCCTACAAAGAATCGGTTCCTCGTGCGGAGCACCCGGAGCCGGCCCCGTGACTCATCGCCCTACACTCGCCTTGAGTCACCCCCGGGACACTCCTGCCGCTCAGCTCGGCCTGGGGGGCAATGGGGACAGACCCCCTGCTCTGACCGCCCTGTCTCGGGCACAGGAGCCCAGTGCGCCGGGCTGGGGGCTGGGGGCACGGTCTGTGTGTGTGACAGGGGCTGCTGGGTGGGCAGGGGTTGCCCCTGCGTGTCCCCGGTGGGGGAGCCCCGCTGACAGCGGCACCGACGGCTGGGCAAAGGCCCTCACACAGGGTGGGGGGACCCTGTCAGAGCTTTTCCTGGGATATCAGGATTCAGGAAAGGGGAGCTGCAGTGGCTGATCAGGCAGCCAGCATTTGGTAACTCAGAAGCTAGGAAAAAAGGCTGGCACTCCGCTGATGGCCCAGGATTTTGGATGGTGATGGTGAAGAGGAACATAAACAATGCCCGAGGGAGAGGCACTGGGAGTTGCTCTGTGCGTCTGACAAACCGCTATGAAGGGGAGAAGTATTGCTGGGGGCGGGCACTTCTGCTTCCTGACCTTGATAAGTTTTGCTACAGAGTAGCAAAACTTGATATGTCATTAACAGGTTGTCTACTTGGTGCCAGCTGCCCTGACACTGCTCGTCAGCATCAACCCTTCAATAACAGGTATGATACAAATTTTGCCCCAAAAAGGTTTGGTGTGGGGGTTTTTTGTTTTGTTTTGTTTTTTTTTAATTGAACCACAGATTAAAATCAGGACATGTGGAAACATGTTCTACTATCTTTTGAAGGCAAAAGGTTGTGGGATCTGCATCTACAAAAGCTGGTCATTGGTTTACTGCTGGTGGCTGGATGTGCTGCAGTTGAAGAGTGCAGCCCTGCAGAAAATGCTGCTGGGATAGCCTGACTTTGCACTCCAATTCAGAAGTCTAGGAGCTTGCTCTGAACCTGGATCTGGTGTTGACTGTAGAATATTAATTCACTTTATTTCCTTGTTGTAAACCTGTGGTTTTTCTTATCTACCTCATGCAAGAGCAGCTGAGCTCTGCACAGTCCTGTGAAAGCACTAAAAGTCTTGTTCAGTACCAGGTATTGCAGCTGCCCCACAGAGCACACAGGCAGCAATGGCAATGTTCAAAGGCTGCATTTCCGAGGGTGGATGCTGCAGGTGCTAATGCCACCTCACATGTTCAGAGAATCAGTCAGATCAGGAAGGACATGGAGGGGCTGGAGCAGCTCCAGAGAAGGGCAACGAGGCTGGGGAAGGGACTGGAGCACAAGTGCTGTGTGGAGCAGCTGAGGGAGCTGGGGGGGCTCAGCCTGGAGAGGAGGAGGCTCAGGGGAGACCTTCTCCCTCTCTCCAACCCCCTGACAGGAGGTTGTAGCCAGGTGGGGGTTGGTCTCTTCTCCCAGGAACCAGCAGTAAGACAAGAGGGCTTCGTCTTCAGCTGTGCCAGGGGAGGTTTAGGTTGGATATCAGGAAGAAATTTTTTACAGAGAGTGATCAGACATTGGGATGGGCTGCCCAGGGAGGGGGTGGAGTCACTGTCCCTGGAGGTGTTTAAGGTGAGACTGGATTTGGCATCAGTGCCATGGGCTGGGAACCATGGTGGGGTTGGATCACGGTTGGACTTGATGATCTCAGAGGACTTTTCCAACCCAGCTGATTCTATGATCAGATCTGTTTCTGGACTCCAGAACATAGTGAATTTTTTTTGTATTTTCAGTAGAAATAATTTCAGAAGAAGGCCACTTTATATATACAAAGTGACTGCATCTATTCTGGTTGAATACTTATTTTGAATAGACTAAAATCACATTAACACCAAAAAAGAAAACCTTCAGGAGTACATGCTGTTGTCACAAATGACACCACTGCAGACATTCGTTACCTTAAGCATATAAAGCGGAAGCATCCATAGAGCAAATCCCCTGAGGGTTGGTTGCTTGTGGTTTTGAACATTTCAGGGGAGGTTTATTGTGTGTGATAAGTGTAGCTTCAACATAATGGCATTTGGCTAGTCAAGAGAATCTGCATGTTAAGCTGTCAAGTAGGGCTTTACTTGTGCCAAGATCTGTAAAAAATAAAGATTGTGATGACACAACTATTGTATAAAGGGAGATTTACGTAAATACACCAAGGGATATTTGCCATTCAGGTCTGTGGAAGACCCAGATTCTGCCTGTGCTGAGCTGCAATAAGTTCAGCCAAATGGGGAATTGATTACAGCATTGGGTCACTCTGAGCTCTTGGGTCTTGGCAGCTTATCACCTTTAATGCTTGCCTGGAGGGGTCAATGCCCAAAAACCCCTGCTTTTAGCTTTAGGTTTTTTTGCTGCTGACATTGCTGAGATCAGGGAGAACTGTCAGTGTCATTTCTTACCACCCACTCAGGAGCCCCTAAGAAGGGACATGGAAAACCACAAGAACCTCTGGGCCATTCAGATATTTCACATCATCTCTATTTATCTGTCTAAAAACATCAGTCCCCAGGCAGAGATGTCATCAGTGTTGCTCATCATCACAGGCAACACCTGAGGCAGAGTCTTCTCAGGGAGGGTGAAGCCAGATGCTCCCCACAGTGGTGGCTGCCTGTGGGCTGAGCCCAGCTCCTGGGCTCTCTTGGGCCCCTGGGGTTGTGCTGAGCACCTGGTTTTGTCTGTGAGCTCCAGAAGGCTGTTCCTCCTGCTCAGAAGAACTTCCATTTGTCATATACCTTGTGATTATTTTTTTTCCATGCACATTGAGTGCTAGAGCCTGCTGTGTTTGCTGTAGAGAACAGGAAATCTTTCATTGAGGTTGTGATGCTTAGAAGTTGCATTCCTAGGCCCAGTAGTATTCACTTTTTACAGCACTTTTTAGCAGATTTCCCTGGTCATAAAGATGCTGGTAATAATGACATCTTTCTGCCTAAGGTGTGTGTGTTGGAGGCCCCTTTTTTAGTGACTCAGTTGCTTTTGGATTTTTAGGTTTACTTCATGCTTCACGGTAGTTGCTGACAGTGTATTTTTTTCCTCAGATAATGGTGTTTGGAGGACCTTGTGTGACCTTCATTCTGCTGGCTGTGTGGTTGGGACCATTGCCTTAGCTTGCTCTTTGTTTGCTTACACTCAAGGAAACATTTTTCACGAAGAGGAAGGCAGGTAAACAGTGGGTTTTCTTTGCCCCTGCCCAAATCCAGCTCATCAGGCCATCTCCTCCTGGTGTCAGCTTCCAAAACTTCCTTTGCTGGGCTGTTGCAGTGAGCGCTGTTGGTCCAGAGGAATCAGATCAGAGGGAAGGGACCATAATGCTGCAAACCAGTGATTCCTTGGACTCAGGGAGAGTGAACAGTCATTGCTTGCCTGATTGTGGCAGGTAGATTTACCTGGGGGCAGTTCTGGCTTTCAAAGTCCAGAACACAAAAACAGTGAAACAGCTTTGTGCCCTCTTGCTGGAGCTGCAGGAATTGTAATTAATGTTTCAAAAACTCTTGAGGTGACACCATATCCACATTTATCTGGCATGAGTCCTCCAAACTGCCAGAGATTGAGGAGGAGGGAGAATTTCTCACCTGGACATTTGGGTGTTGCCTGAAGTAGGTGCTTGTACAGTACTGAGGTGAAGCCCTGGCAGCTGTTGCTGATCTGGAAAACTGGGTTGCTGTTTGCACTTTGTTAATGAGAGAAATGTGCTGTGGAATTTAAGTCTAGCAGTGGAGCAAAATATGGAGGCATGAATTTCTGCATTTGTTTAGCTGGGTCACATCTGTAGATTTGTGATGCAAAGCAAAGTTACTCCTTGTAAATACCTTTATAATTATAATGCTAGTAAAACACATTGAACATCTCCAAAGGAGCAGCCACTACTCCACTTGTTTTGGAGGTAAAATTTGTATTTTCTGAACATAGACATCTGCTTGTATTATTTTCTGATATGTTTTTCATTTGGCTTTTTAGAGAGTTGTTTGGTCTGGTAATTATTACAATATGGATGAGTCTTTGTCGCAGTTCAGCAAAGTAAGTTTTATTTTCTCTTTTTTTTTAATCCATTCCTATGTTCATACTTAGTGACTAGGTCCTTGAAAACACAGTTGATTTTGGCAGCTTGTTTTTCTGTTTCATGTCATCCTCTGAACCTTTCAGATGCCCAAGCAGTAGCACCTGGTGCTACAGCCTGGAGGATCTCACACAGATAGAAGTCAGGGCGGGAGGAAATGTAAGGCTACATGAAACATTTTTTCTGCTCCCCTTTCTCTTTGCATAAGATGCTTTTTTTATTCCAACTTGGGTTTGCAGCCTGAGTTGTCAGAAAATTATTTTCTGCTGGCACATGGTGCCTCTCCAGTAAAGGATTCTGCTGATGGAACCACATAAAAGTGGCCAAAGGCTCCCTGCTGTGTTTCCAGCTGCAGGCAGATGTGGATGTTTCATAGCAGTTGTAGCAGTGGCCACAAAGGCCAAGGACATCCTGGCTTGTACCAGCCATAGTGTGGCAGCAGGACCAGGGCAAGGACTGCCCCTGTGCTGGCACTGCTGAGGCACCTCCAATCCTGAGGGCAGTTCTGGGTCCCTCAGACAAGACATTGAGGGGCTGGAGCATGTCCAGAGAAGGGAACAGAACTGAGGAAGGGTCTGGAGCACAAAGAGGAGCTGAGGATGCTGGAGGGGCTCAGCCTGGAGAAAAGAAGGTTTGCGAGGGGGACTTTCTTGCTCTTTGCAACTCCCTAACAGGAGAGGGGAGCCGCTGGGGGTCAGGCTCTGCTCCCAGGGAACAAGGGGCAGGACAAGAGGAAATGGCTTCAAGTTGCACCAGAGGAAGTTCAGGTTGGGTATTAGGAAAAATTCCTTCGCTGGAAGAGTAGTCAGGCATTGGATGGGGCTGCTCAGGGAGGTGGTGGTGTCATCATTCCTAGAAGTGTTCAAAAAATGACTGGCACTTCAAGATAGGGTTTACTGGGCGTGGTGGTATGTGGTACGAGGTTGGACTTGATGATCTTGGAGGTCTTTTTCAACCTTAACAATTCTGATTTGATGTAGCTCTGTTGCACTTGTTCCTTTATAGGAGTCCTCTGGGAGGAGTTTGCTTGACTGCTGCAGTCATGGTTGCCCTCTTCCCCTTTGCTTCCTGGCTGTACATTTATGTGAACAAAGAGCTGCGAGCACCTTGGCCAGAGCACTGCAAAACAGTGATTTAACTGGGTGAGAGAAAGTCTAGAGTAAATATTCTGACTGCACTTGCCTTTGCTTTTCATGATTAATAAAAGATTAGTGTCCATTTGATAGGACACAAGAATGCCTCGCTACTTCCAGCAGTGCCATTTGAGTTCTGGTAAAAAGTTGAGGAACACCGTCAAATCTGAATGGGGAATTTTTCTGTGGAAACTGTTGTTCAGCTGTCTGCTTCCTACATTTTCAAAGCACTGTTGATTTAATGTGTTCTAATGGTATATTCAAGATACCCTGGCGTACCTGGATCACTCTCCAACCACCTCAAACTTTGGGAAATCTACTGTTCTGTAACCTAAGGGACAAGTAAAACAAAACTGTTTCAATACATGACTATGTACAGCCATAGAACTTCCAAATATCTGCCTGGATAATCCATTTGAGACTAATTGGGAAATTGAGCAGTCTGTATTTCTGTTCCTGTGCTAAAATGAGATGTAGAATATATCTGAAAAATTATTTTTGCTATTAACTGAAAATCACTAGTTTTGCAGAGTAATAAACATTATTTTTCTAAAGAAAACTCAACTAAAGCCTCTGTATTGTTTATTTTTCGGGCGGTGTGTACCTGAGCCTGCCACCAGCAGATGTGGGCACTGTCACAACTCTGCTGCTCACTGGCTTTTTCCTGGAAAGCAGGACCCAAGCATCAGCCCAGCAGCAGTAAATCTGTCCCACTGCTCGTTCTGGAGAAGAAAGCACAGCTAGATACACTGGACCCATGAGCTGGGCGGGACAGAGCCAGCACAGATCCAGGTGCAGCACAGCAACACCTTTAGACCCGTGTCAGGACTCCTTCACTCAGCACTGCTGCAGGAGAGAACAGCTGTGCACAGGGGTGTCCCTGCCTACGTATCTGCACCATTCCCTGCTGTAACACAGATAGCCTCCATTCTCTTTAGGCTTAGCCTTTTCTGAGGATTACTTTAGTCTTTTAAAGCAATGTTGGAAGGCTGCATTAGGCTACAGGGTGGGTGTATTCTGCCAGACATCAGACATTACTGCCTATGATGTTCACAGAAAATAAATATGTTGAAATGCATCTGGGCAGGTACAACTCTGGATGCTTTAATGCTCACTGAGAGAATAAAAGTGGGTGGTTTTTTGACAATATTCATAATATGGTTTGCATCTTTTCACAGTAACAATCCAGTCCGGATTTGATGTTTCAAGTCAACATTCTGCACTCAAGTATTTCAGTTACTGGCCTTCTCTGTTTTCCACAAAGAAATCAGGTCTGTTTCCTTAAAGAAACCTAACTTCTAAAATCCTGTATCCAAGAGAAAAATGCTTGAGCTAAAGCAAAAAGGATCAGCCATGTACCTTTCTACAAGCAAACAGTAAGGTGAATCCCCTACGTTGTCATCCCAAGTCCTTCCTGAAGAGCAATCTGTATTTACCTGGCATTTCAGAACTGCATAATTCTGTCTGCAATTCTGCCTCTTCCCTTTAGTATCATCTTATCTTCGTAGACATAAATAGTCCCAAAAGCGTTGCTTCCCGGGGGCGTTTCGATCACCCCCTCCAAGGTCAGGTGATGAACTCCATGGGAGTCCAGGCAATACCCCCCGTCGTGCAGGTGCCCTGCGAGGACACAGACCACGCACCGGTGGGAGTGGATGACAGACAGGGCAGCTTCGTAATTCCAGGCCAAGCACACCCTGTCCGAAGCATCGGGGTGAATGGGCAGGTGACCTGCAGTTGAGAGGGAAAAAACCAGGAGAGTTAAACTGTAACAAAGTCTGCCTCATTGTTGGGAAGCTCAGACAACCGTGTGCAGAAAGCTCCCCCCAGTATGGACATGGTCTGTCCTGCTCCTTCACAGGTTACATCTGTATCTTAAGGGAGCTACAAAGCTGCTACATGTTTTCCTCAGCTCACATACACCGGCCATTCACAGTATATATTCCATAAATATATTCTGGGAATATATACCCTGCTCAAATACAGGGGTTGGACCTAGATGATGTTTAAGGGCCCTTCCAACTCAAACCATTCTGTGGTTGTATGATATATCCCCCATATCCACCTACCCATAACTACAACTTTTTCTTGGTTTTCATCAGAGAACTTGAGGACTTCATCGAACCAGTCCAGCTGGGTTTGGCTAAATCCTCCATTAAATGCTACAAACTGAGGTTCTTTGAGCCCTACAATGAAGAAGAAGGTTAGGCACAGATGCATACACCTCCCACAGCTCCTCTATTTGCCTTACATAAATCTGGTTACAATAGATGGTTTACTTTCATAACCTTTGGGATTTTTTTTTTGCTTTTCTTGGATCAAAATTCCAGCCTCCTTGGACAAACGAGAAGTGTTTTGTTAGTATTTTCAGGGGGTTTGGTCACACTGCATGCACAGTGTTTCCACTCTTGGGTGAACCCCCCCAGCATGGGATGCGGTGGGCACAGTCTGGTGCTCTGCAACAGCCCCTTCACCAACAGGTCCCCCGTGTTCTGACACAGAGCACAACACGGGTAAGGAGGAGCATCTCCCGTGCCTGCCTAGGGCCGCACTGACCGCAGGTGGGTAGCCCTTGGGCACACGCCCGAGCCTCGCTGCCAGCCCCGGGAGCTGCCCCTCTGCTCTGTCCGTGCTCCTGCCGTGCCGGATGTACCTGCGGGGCTGTTGAGGTCCTCGTTGGGGTTCTTCTCCCGCAGCAGCCGCAGGGACTCCTCGTAGCGGGGACTGTCGGCGTCCCTGCCCAGGATGCTCAGGTCGTAGGCGTCGAGCACGACGAGGCGGAGCCGCGCGGCCGGGCTGCAGTGATAGGCCTGGCACAGCCCGTCCGGGGGCCCGGCCGCGCCCCCCGCGGGGCGGCTGCACAGCCCGCTCTGCGCCAGCCGGGCCCGGCTGAAGTTGTAGAGCTCGTGGTTGCCCCACGCGTGGTGCACCGGCACCGGCAGCCGCCCCAGGGCCTCGAGCACCTGCCGCAGGGCGCCGTCGGCCTCGCCGCGCCGGGCGTTCAGCCCGTCGATGATGTCGCCCAGCTGCAGCACGAAGTCGACCGGCGGGCTCTCGGCGGCCCAGGCCCGCACCGCGTCCCGCAGCAGGCGCAGGCTGTGCCGGTAGTAGCGCCGCCGGCTGCCGCCGAAGTCGTGCCCATCCTCCGCGTCCGCGAACTGGATGTCGGCGATGACCCCGAAGGCGACGCGCGGCACCGCCTCCATGGCGGCCGTGGGTGGGGCGGAAGGGGCGGTGCGGGCAGTGGGAAATGGCGGCGTTGTGGCGGCTCGGCCGGGCCGTGCGGCCGGGCCGGGTTGCATTGGGGCCGCTGCCGGGCCCGGTCGGGCGGGTCCAGCCGGGGCTGCCCGCGCCCCGCAGCAGCCCCTTGTCTCAGCTGCCGCCGGGCAGCGGCCGCCGGGCGGGCGGGCAGAGGCGGGTGAGTGAGGCAGGGAGGGAGGGAGGGAGGGAAGGAAGGATAAAGGGAGGGCCGTGGGCAGCGGGGCGCGGGACAGCCCGGCCCCTCCGCGCTCACTGGAGCCCTGTCCCCGCAGCTCGTGTCGTGGCGGTCGCTGGCGGCCACCGCCGTGCTGGGCGGGGGTCTGCTGGTCGGCATGAAGGCGGTGAAGCGGCGCAAGGAGGAGGGTGAGTGCGAGCGATGGAGGAGCAGCGGCGGGGTCGCGTGTCGTGTTCAGATGATGTGGTTTTTTGTATTCAGACGATGTAATTTTTGTAGTCAGGTGTATTTTATCCGCTCGGCATCGCTCGGTACCACAGCGTTACACAGGGCCACTCCTCACCTGTGTGTACGGAATTGCCGCGGAAAACTTTCGAAAATTAAAAGCAAGATTCAGCATTTGAAAATTCTGAGGTTGGAATGGTTGTGTTTGGCTGCACGTGCTGTACCAGGCGATGCAGCACAGACACAGAGCTGGGTGTTGTGGGCACATTGGGTTCCCTCTGAGCCACGTGAACTTTGCCCTCTTCTGCAGGAAATGCTCTCACCTTTCCTTTTCATGGATTTACTGTTGAAAACAGGAATGTTACAGCTCTTAGGGTATGTTCAGTTTGTAAAGGACTCTGTTTTTTGCTGTTTCCCACCAAGCCAGGTGGGAAACCCCTTTCTCTCTGTTTTCCCCCCCTTCCTTTTTAAACAAAAATGCAATCAGATAACAAAAGGAATTGAGTGATATATTTGATTTTGTCTAAAAGGAATGCTTTTTGGAAGCCGTGTGCACATTAAGTTCCACATGACAGATGTTGGTGGATCTTGACCTGGCAATGCCGTGCCTGTGACCCAGTGTGGTGCCTGACTTGGCTGCTTCTGAGGTTCACCGGGGAAGCAGTAGGGATTGTGGCATGGACATGTTTGATCTCCTCTTGTGTTTTGTAGAGCTGGAGAAGGAACGAAACCGAGGCATTGGGAAGCCGCTTCTGGGAGGGCCCTTCTCACTCGTGAGTCACGAGGGACAGCCCAGGACCAGCAAGGACTACATGGGCCAGTGGGTGCTGATCTACTTTGGCTTCACTCACTGCCCTGACGTGTGCCCCGACGAACTGGAGAAAATGATTGCAGTGGTAGATGAAATTGGTATGGGAATTCAGGGAATTCAGTGGGTGTAGAGGTCCTGTTTATGGGAGGGTCAGGTTTATTCTGTCACAAATGGTGATAACTGATGATCTTCTTTAAAAACTGCTGTTGGCTGCTATTCAGTAGTTGAATTAATTGCTAAGTGATCCATAGATCAGTCTACCTGTCACTAGGGTCTGACATGACAGCATTGGTCTTTCCATAACAGGGGACTTGGGAATGAAACATGGTGGTGGCATGTCACAGGGAATGCACTGTATTGTGTTTTTGCCAAGAAGTGACTGTGAGGTGTGCTAGGATTTATTTCCCTCTATTTTATGCATCCTGAGAAAAAAATCTCTGTGAGGGTCTCTCCTGAAGCAGAGTGGCTGTGCTGTGGAATGGAGGGAGGGGGAAGGCCATGTGTTAGGGGTTTCTCAGCCTGCAGGCCCTGAAGAATTATGGGGCAGGGATAGTCGTAAACCCAGCAAGTGGGAAACAGACTAAAGTGAAGGAAATACAGCCATGGCTTTGGCTAGAACATGAGGGAAAGAGCCTGAATTGTGTCTTTACATTTCCTCCTGTTCCCCCATCCCAACATGCTTCCCTTGTGTGAGCCACTGTGCTTCCAAATGTGCGTCACACTACAACGTCTTCTGCAGCACAGCCAGGCTGTCATCCCTCCTGAGTGTGTCAGGGGCTCAGGCTGGGGAGCTGGAAGCTCCCAGCACAGACACAGAGCATTACAGATCATAGCATTTGAATCATTCACAAATTAGATAGATTAAGCTGCACGAAAGGGCCTTTTTTAGTCCCTTAGGGTGGGCTTGGACTGATGTTACTTGGCTGTGAGCTTGTTTGAAGGGAGATGAAAAATGATTTCTGGTTTTGTAAAATAAATAATAATTGTTAATGTCACAGAAAAAATTCCATCTTTGCCTGATCTGACCCCACTCTTCATCACCATCGATCCTGAGAGGGACAACCAAGAAGCCATTGCCAAATATGTTAAAGGTATTACTGTTTTATTCCTCTGTATCTCATAGCATGTAATACAGAGCACTGGAAAGGAGCCTCTTGAAGGGATTCTTTTCACTAAAATCTGTAAATGTCTTGTTTCTGTCTAGAATTTTCTCCAAAGCTGGTCGGGTTGACTGGTACCAGGGCACAGATTGACCAAGTTGCTAAAGCTTATCGTGTGTACTACAGCGAGGGCCCCAAGGATGAGGACAACGACTACATAGTAAGTAAGAGTAGGGCCCTTGCCTACTGAAAGGCTGTGGATAAGAGCAGCATATAGATTTTAAAACCAGCTGTTGGATCTATGCTGAAGTCCCAGGTGACAGAGCCCTTGTTGCACTTATCTGTTAAGCTGTTTGTCTCAGTCAGAACTAAAGTGTCCTCTTACAACCTCAGAACCTCACTGGAGCGTGTTTGAAACATGTCCCAGCCCAGGCCTGCAGACAGTAGCACAGGAACTAGCAAGACTGGCAGTTAGTTGAATGTAATGTGTTTGAGTGGCTGGTTTCCTGTGTGCTCCACAGTGAAAATGGAACTGGAAATTAAGGTGTCTTAATTTAACAAGATTGCAACTTAGAAATTAAGAAACTTCAGGTGGAAGTGTCAAAAAGAAAAACAACAGCTTTTTATTAACAAAATCTAAATAAACAACAAATGGTACAATCAAAAACTTTCTGAAGAAACAAAACAAATTCCCAGTTCCCCAGGTGGCAGAGGGGGAAGAAACCTGTGGCAACCCGGGCCAGGGCGAAGGGGAAGGGGGGGAAACTGATGGCAAAATGTCCCGGGAGCTCCAGAGCTGCTCGCAGCCGCCGATGGCGTCACAGACAGTGACTACCACAGGCAGTTTGAAGGCAGAACACCTCACTCTGAGATGGGTCAGGCAGAACACCTCGCTCTGAGATGGGTCAGGCAGAACACCTCGCTCTGAGATGGGTTGGGCAGAACACCTCACTCTGAGAGGGGTTGGGCAGAACACCTGGCTCTCAGATGGGTCGGTCTCTCTCTCCCAGTCATCCTCCGTGAGGTGGTCCTCTGTCCAGTGGGAAAGAAAACCTTCCTCTCAGAGAAAGAAAAGGAGGTGGCCAAAACCGTGCTCCCCGCTCTGTCCGGTCAGCGGACAAAACCGAAAACCTCCCAACAAAAGACTCCCCAGCTGTACCCCCAGCAACTGTGCTTCCAGGAACCTCCCTATTCCCCCACTCCAGTGCTCCCCCCCCTCCCCGAGTCCCCCCAGCCTGGCAGGAACAGATGGGGGGAACACAGGACCCTAGGAAGAAATTCCAACATCTCTTTTCAAACCTTTTCAAATAGGAAGTGGGAGAAATGAGAAGTAAAAGTGAGTAAGAACTCATTCCCTGCCAAACTGACACCAAGGAATGGGGTCTTCCTGGCAAGAGGAAATGCAAATACTGTGGGGATCTTCTTCCTGTGACAAACAACCTGCAAGAGAGAGCATGTTCATTAATGCTAAATTAAGTGAGAATAAAATACATAAGTAACAGTGTGAAGGAAGAAAATGAGATTTGAGTGAGGCTGAACTGGGTAGTCAAAATCTTATTCCCTGGAAGTGACAGGAGTGGTTATAGGGCTCCGAGCTGCTGCCAAGACCTTCCTGTCTTGCCACGTTCTGAGCAAGCTAGAAGAGTGAAGCAGGTACATGTGATAGGAAGAGTAAGGTTACATCTTATTTGATCTACCTGTTTTTTTTCTTCATTACAAGAACTGAGGACATCAGAAGAGACTAAAAACAGGTTCAAAAGGAAAGGTAATGATTCTCATTGCAGTGGGCATGTGAGGAGTGGCATCCCTTGCTACAGGTGCAAATGGTGGAAGTGCACAGAGAGACTTGTTCTTAGTCTTTGGAAAAAACAATCTTTTCAGGGTTATGATGTGCACAGAAATCTTGTGTAGTTCAGGAAGTCTGTGAGATGAAAGTGTTTGGAAACTGGGAGGTAATAGAGGAAGGTAACATTTTTGGTGTTGGTTTTATACTTTGTCTTTAAAGCAACTGTTGCTGTTTGGGGTGAGATGCTGAGGCCAATTGAATTTGGTGTAATCCAGTATTGTCGATTCCTAATCTGTTTTAAAAGATCTGGTTTAAAACCACCTGACTCCCGCAAAAAAAGTATCCAAAAAGATTGGGGGAGCAAAAAAAGTGGTGCATTGAAAGAAGGAGCAAGAGCAGCACATGATCTCAGTGAAGAGAAGATGAAATCACTGGTGATGTCCACTGCTCTGCATCACTGAGGTGGGAGATCAATATCTTGTTTTCACTTAAAATGGCAACTAGAAAGATACAGAAGCCTGTGACTAAGACAATATATTTGAATGGAAAAATTGAATGCCAATTTAGATTGATTTCATATTGATTTAAAATTACTGCCTAATATCAGACTTTTAGAAGGTGGCTGGTGGGAATGCAACAACAGGTTATAGGAACAGGATTGGCAAAGGATGCCTGCTCAGGAGAGGGAAAGAATTCCATAGAACCTGACACTAATAAGTGAACTGAAGTTGAGGAGAGCTGATGGAAAGAGGCCAGCAAAGCTGAAGGAGTGCTGCTGCTTAGCAAGTGAACTGCATATGGATTCTAGTAAAGCACACCTGGATCCTGGCATGGCCATAAAGGGACAATACAGGAATTCAACCAAGAAAAATAACTCCATGGATGATAACGGCTTAGAGGGAGGCTGGAGGATAACATTGGACATAGGGGAAGGAATTCAGGATCCAGGAGGGGACCACTGCTCTGTGTTAGGGCTGTGAGTCTGAGGGGAGGGAAGGGCAGCAAGGAAGAAAGGCCGGTGAATTGGATGGAAGTAGGAGAGCAGCCTAGGAGCCCTGATGTGAGCACCAGATGTGGTGCCAGGGAGGAAGAGTATACCTGCATCTTCCCAGGATTCATCATAGACTCTTGGGTTTTAGCTCTGCATGCTCAGGACAGGGAGGGCAGGGGACACAGGATTCAGGAACAGAGTGGAAACAGGATAGTGGCAACAGCAGGCCTGGGAGGGAGAGCCGGAGGCTGGGCTTTTGCCTACCTGAGACAGATCCAGGTAGTTTATACTTGGTCAGTTCTTCCAGTAAGGTTTTTTCCTCATTATATCTTGCCTGGATCTGTGTTCCCAGCTGATGATGGAGTCTGATGTCTGTGCAGGAGTGGGCTCTCTTTCCTCTGCTGTGGGGGTGGCAAAGAGGAACAAGTCTGCTGCAGCCTTTGCTGTTTGTTTTGACTTGAAAAGAACACTGAGATGAGCATTGAAAAATGATAATTTCTATTTGAATTTTTCAGGTATTGCTTGAATATTACTAGTTCCTATTTAATAAACTCAATTCTTTAATTATCAATAACGGAATATCCAATTTAGGTGTTTTAGTCTGTGATTTACAAGATTTGAAACTCAAATTTTGACCTTCAGAGCATGCGGTGGGAACAGTGCAGGCTTCAGGCAGGCACAGCTTGAAAAACTGTCTTTTGCGCCCAAATGACCCGCTATCCTGACTGTATTTAACTTCAATAAGCCAGGGAGTTAAGATGTTCTGAGAAGGCAACATGATTTTTCATTTTTTTTAATGCTAGTTTCCATTGGAAAGATCTAAATTGTGATTCATCTGTCTTAAGAAAAATCATCTCCTCCAACTTGATTTTGTGATCTGATCTTGGAAATTTGAAACTGGAATAAAGTATCTGAATTAAACCCATGTCAGAAAAATTTTGAGAAAAATTATTTCAATGGCAGAAATCCCACTAAGTTTAATGCATCCTTTTAGCTTGTGGTCCTGGAAATGTTCCTGTGATTTCTCATTTCAAACACAGCTAAGTCAGTGCACAGGTGTGTTTCAGTCCTCAGCAATCACAGGGTTGTGGCCTTCACTGCCAGTACTTTGTGTCTTTGCTGATAAAGGTGTGGTCACAGTTGGATGCAGTGGCATTTAAATAAATGTGCAGTGGAGTTAATGAGGGCACTTGGTGTGTTCAGCTGGAGCAGAGGAGACTGAGGGGAGAGCTCCAGTGCAGTTCCAACTCCCTGGGCAGGGGCAGAGGAGGGGCAGGACTGAGCTCTGCTCTAGGGGGGACCAGGGACAGCACCCAGGGAAGGGCTGGAGCTGTGTCAGGGCAGGGGCAGGTTGGATCTCAGCAAAAGGTTCTTCCCCCAGAGGGTGGTTGGCACTGCCCAGGCTCCCCAGGGCAGTGGGCACAGCCCCAAGGCTGCCAGAGCTGCAGGAGGGTTTGGATGATCCTCTGGGGCACAGGGGGTGACTCTTGGGGATGGGCCTGGGCAGGGCTGAGGGTTGGACTGGATGATCCTTGAGGGTCCCTTCCAACTCAGCATATTCTGTAATTTTGATATAAATCCAGTGGGAATGCCCGGGACATCCATGTGTGAGGGTGTCTCGGGGCCGGCAGGGGGGGCCCCTGCCCTGCCCTGTGTCCCGTGGCCACTCCTGGCTCCGCTCCCACAACCCGGTGAGGTGCTGGATCCCGCTGTTTGCTGACAGTGAGCTTGGTTTAATAAAATACTCCTGTTTATATTGCATTTACCTTCTATTAGCAGCAGGAGCTTGAATACCTTGTGGGCATTGTGGAGCATCACGAGAAGTAGAGGGAAACAGGGAGAAGACCATCAGCCTCAGGTTTGCAGGAAGGGGCCCTTGCTTAGACAGGACTTGCCTGCTGAAAGTATTTCTGCACACATTCTGAGGGTGCAACGAGTTTTCTCTGTTTATTTTCTTGCGTAAAACCAGCAGAGGTCACTGAGGTGATCACAGAATCATGGAATATCCTGGGTTACAAGGGACCCACAAGGATCAGTGAGTCCAGCTGCTGGCCCTGCACAGACACCCCAGCAATCCCAGAATGTACCTGAGAGAAGAGAAGCAGTGATACTGAGGTTTTCCTTGTCTTGCTTTACCTTCTTGGGCAGAAGTTTGCAGCTGCCAAAGCCTGAACTAGACACTGTTGCTGCTGACAGAGATGTGCAGGATGTTCTAGTATTTAAAGGGTGGCTACAAAGAAGATGGAAGCTCCCTTTTCTTGGGGAGTCATACGGAAAAGACAAGGCACAATCAGTACAAGTTACTCATGGGGAAATTCTAATTGGACACAAGAGGAAATATCTTCACAATGAGAACAATCAGCCATTGGAATAATCTCCTCAGGGAAGTGGCAGTTTTCCCAACATTGGTTACATTTAAAATTTGGCTGGACAGGGTCCTGGGCCATCTTGTCCAGGATGTATTTTTGCCAAGAGAGGTTGGACCAGATGATCCATGAGGTCCCTTCTAACCTGGTGGTGTGTGATTCTCTGATCTCTTACCAGGCTGTGTTGTGCTCTCTTGTAGGTGGATCACACAATAATAATGTACCTCCTCGGGCCTGATGGTGACTTTGTTGACTACTATGGCCAGAATAAGAGGAGCACTGAGATTTCAGCTTCTGTTGCTGCACACATGAGAAAATACAGATCCTAAAACACAAGGTCTTCAAAGATTGCTGGGAACATCACCTGTAGGTTTGGCTGTGGTTGGACACTGGAGTTAAAGCAGAAGCACAGAAGTGTAACATCCCATCACAACATCCCTCCTTTCTTCCAAACAAGAAAGGCAGTCCTGTTTCTGTTACCAAAGATCTCTGCAGAGCCTTCCCCCTGGATATTATTTGCAGCAAGATCTAGGCTACCAAGTGAAATTTGGGACTTCTCTGAAATGTTGTTGGGAGCAAAAAATGGGAAGCACTTTTCATTTGTGAAGAATGTGTGTGCTGCTGGTAAAATTAACTTGGCAAGACACCAGCAAAAGACTGTCACGACAGGAGGATTGCTTGGTGAAAAGCCATGGGGGCCATGGCTTTCTCAGAGGAACTCTGCCCTCTGTTTTTTCTGTACTGTCTTGCCTTCTGGGAGAGGCAGTTGCACTATTACAAGCAGGAGAGCATTAAGAGTGCTCCTTTATCCAGATTAAGAAGGTGAGGAGCATGGAAAGCACCGGCAGTTTCCATGCGTGAGACCAGCCCTGTAGTGGGCTTGATCTCTTCATCTGAATGCAGAAGTGAAAGGGTTTTTTCTGATGATTTTTCTGGGTGAACACCGTTCACTTATAAGGAAAAGAGATATGGATTGCAAATAGGTTTTTCTTCTGGTGTAAATGATTGTGTGCATAGTTGCTCTGATTGTGCTGAGCAGGGAAGCAGGAGGGTGGAGGGGGCTGTGTCCATGCAGAGGGCTGGCAATCAGATGCATTTTATGCAGTGCAGCATTTGAAAATAAAGATTTCTTTGTATAGGCAATATATATTTTTCTTTCCTTAGTTAGGTTTGACTAGAATATCATCAGAACTTTGTATACCGGTCAAGCTTCATGTTCTTGCTCTGTTTTCCTTCTTTTTAGAAAGCAGTATTTATTTCTAGTTCTGCACACCAGAAGCCTAAGGTGGTTTTTAAAGCAGCTGAACCCCACAGAATGGCCCATGGGAGACAAACCAGAAGAGTTCTTGGTGTGAGTCCCAGAGTGTCTTAGACTGAACGCAAGTGTTCCTGCAGGTAGCACTGCAGTGTGGGAGAGAACATTCTTGTCCAAGGGAAGGTGCAAGGTCTATGGAAAATTTCTGTCTTTCCAAAATTGTGAAAAACAGTAAACTTGACCTGTTCCAGAGCAGTTCTAAACCACAGTCAAGGAGTGCAGGCCCACATCAACTGCCCAGTACTGTGGTGCCTCCTGAGGTGTCTGGAATGTTGCTGTGATAGAGTATGTCTCACACAGAGTCCTTCTCGTAAAGCTCTCTCAAGGAAGGAAGGTTCCCAAAGTTCCAAGGTAGGATTTTTTTTTTTAATTTGCCTCTCAAATACTACATAGTTTAAATAAGGGTTTTTTTGTCTTTTAAAGCAAGATTATTTTTTTAATCAGTTTACGGTGGGAGTTTTAAGAAGTGTCCTGGTAGGCTTAACCTCAACCGCTAAAAAGGAAATTAGATTTCTTTTTTCTTCTTTGTGCTAGCTGGGTTGATTACAGTAGGCAATAGGAGTGGTTCCAAAGAAAATTTCACACTTGAGTCTTCTATCAATAAGAGGGTGTGTCAAGTCCAATGTGTTAATCAATGGTATTAGTGTCTGTGATAAGTGGTACCCTGGCAATAATGACTTTGTTTTCATGGAGGTGTTGTAAGAGCCTTTCCTCACTGTTCATTTTTCCCCACAATACTGGCAGTAACTAATTTTCATGCTTCCCTTACAGAGCTGACGTTTGGCACCTCTTGGCCCTGCATTTTCTTGTGCAGGTGGCTGTGCACCAGTTTGTTTTGAAACAAAATGGGCCATGGCTTGACCTGCTGCTAATAGTCGTCTGGAAGCTGGGCTGGAGACCTCTGAAGCTCCACCAGGGCAGAGTAGAGGGACAAAACCCCGTCCCTTGACCTGCTAGCCATGGTTCCCTTGATGCAGCCTAGGGTATGGTTGGCTTTCTGGACTGCCAGTGAACATTGCTGGGAATGCTGAGCTTCCTGTCAGCCAGTGTGCCTCAAATATTGATGTAGGAGACATGGTGGGAGTGGAACTAAGCAACGGAGCAGCTGATCCAGGAGGACACTTTGTTTGCCTCTTTAAAGTCTGTTTGTGCTTCTCCTAATTATTCCCAAGCACTTAAGACAGCCTGTGGAGAAAAGATGGATTTCAATATTGTAATTTAACTCTTTAGGGAATAGAAAGACTCATAATACTTGTTTTTCAGCCATATCTGTCTTCCAAAAGGAGTAGGAAAGAGACTATTTCAAAGGTTAAAGTGCAGACGGTTGATTGTGGGGCTGAGGGAGAGGGAGGGTGTATTTATTTAAAAGCCTTTTATGTAACTGATCACTCAGTAGAGGAGTGGTTGGAGTTTGTAAGGTAGCCTGTTCCAGGCACAGGGCATGGCCTGGGTTCCTGTCTCTTGTGGCAGCGTGGGGATCTCCATCAGCAGCAGGCACCAACATGCCAGCATTGTCTTTGTGCCATGTGGGCATTTCTCCCTTCCCACACCAGTGTGAAAATGCCTCACTGATCCCTCCCTTGGTGTCTGGGGGCACTGACTACCTCTCTGTTTCCCAGGGTGTGAAAAGCGTGGCAGTTTCCTCGAGCCTTCCCCAAAATCACTGTGCTGATGGTGGTTTGCATGGAATGGAAGCACAAAGGGGCAAGTGCAGGCTCCACACAAGGAGGAGTTTAGAGGGAGGGGGTTTAGCTGATGTAAAGGAGCAAAATGTCATGGAAAAATGTCAGGAGAGGACCTGTTGCTCACCACAATGATCTGCAGTAGGTTCTGATCAGTTGTTATTGGTAACAGGAAAGAAATGTTGGAAACTGACTGTAGTTCCTGAAGGAACTTAGTGCCATGGTGTAGTATCCATGGTGGTAGTGGATTGAGGGTTGGACTTGATGGTGTCAGAGGTCTTTTCCAACCTGTCTGATTCTATGATTCTGTGATTGCTGGATAATGGTAAATTGGTGCTAAACAGCTACAGCTCACCTCATGTCTGTGCAGCAAGTGCTGGCTCTGTAATGAAGTCAGTCCTAGCAAAAGATGCTCCTTTTTCTGTTGTGTGACTCCACATGACCCCTGCTTTGCATTCTCACATACATTGGGTTCTTGGTCTCTTGCACGAGAGACACCTTCAGGTCTGTATTTATTCAACTCCCTCTGAGTTGTTGATGTTTGTGGGGTCTTCGGGGCCATCAAACATGGCCCCATCTCTTACCATCCTGTGGCTCTGCTCTGCACAGCAGCCTTTGTCTGCCCTTCTCAAGGTCTCTGCTGTCACAGCAGGCTTGTATTTCAAATATTGCAGCAGTGTGTTAGTGCCAAATACGTTATTCTGCACAGAGTACAGTCTGTGTAAAACCAGGATTTTATGAGGCAATGGTAAGTAAAAATAAAACAAATTAGCCAGAAACACCTGCTCAGAAGAAGGAATTGGTGTTACAGCTGAGCCAAATTAAAGCAGGATTTGGACAAGGGGTGCCTCTGTCCCGAGGCTTTGCAAACTCGGCTCATGGGTTGCATCCTGGGAAGGGTCACCCCATCTACACTGATTTCCCTGAAGCTCATTTGCAGCCGACTCAGCTACAGAGACAAATGCAGGGTTCCTGTCTTCTCTGAAATGTTTTGGCAGAAGTGTCATGTCCTTTATCTTGTTTTTCTGTGCCTTGAGAAGCAGAGCCAGCTGACCCAGGAAGATTGGGGTTGTGTGGGAAGGCCCAGAGAGATGTAGCATGAAGGCATGTGTCCCTTGCCTCCCAACATGATGTCCTGCTCCTTTCTGCCTCTTATATTGACTGTGCTGATCACTGTTCCCTTTGGCCTTTCCCAGGAGGAAAGCTTTCTTTGATAGCGAGGCGGTTTTTTTGTTGTGTTTGTTTGTGGAGTTTTGTTGTTGTTGGTTGGTATTTGGTTTCTTATTTGTTTAGAGTTTTGTTTGTTTATTAAAAACAAGAAAAATGTTGTTTAGGCAACTAAGATTTCACTGCCCTGCCTTGCTGACAGCAGGGAGCACAGCTCTGTTCCCTGGATGTTTAGGAGGGCCAAGGGCTGTGCCAGGTGATCAGTGGGAGGAAGCAGAGCTGGTCTGGGGGGACAGGGAATGTGCTATGGGTGCTTGGAGATGCTTTGTCAGTGGATGTTCAGGATTTCTCCAGTCCAGTATTAGAAGTGGAACAAACTCCCTCTGTAGGTATTGTACCCAAATTCCCTGTAGCCCCGAGCACGGTGCCTGGCCCACAGGGAGGGAGCTCAGCTCTGGCAGGGGCAGGTTTGTGGGAGGGCTGTGCTGGTCACTGGCCTGGGGCTGGGGGATGCTGGGCTCCCTAAGTGGGTCTCCCCTCTGGAAACTACAGGAGGACAAGTTTCACTTGGGAACCAAATTTGTTGGAGCCTGGTGCTGTGCAAGGTGAACCTGTGCTACCTTGGGCAAATGGGAACCCTGAGCGCCCATGCCACAGGGAGGACAGAGCACAGTCCTGGCTGGGGCCAATCCACAGAGCTCTGCTGTATGTGCCCCAGGCACACCCGGCCCCAGGATATGTGTCCTGGAAAATACCAATGGAAAACAGCATCTCCTCTGAGCGGCTGACATCCATTACACTGGTGCCATCCCAGGCTGGGGGCTAGTGACAAGATGTCTGAGGAATGAGGAACAGCTCCATTTGTCCGCCCAAGGAAGGCAACACATTCCTCATGCCATGGAGGAGCTCAACTAATGAGTGATACTTAAACCACCTGGATGAAGCTGGCTGTTTTAGGAATTTTCTCAGCACCAACATGGGCAGAGCCAGGGACTGAAGAGGTACAGAGACTGTGGCTTTAAACATCTGCAAAGCCCTGTGTTACATTTTCAGTCCAGATCATAGAATAACACAGATAGGAAGGACCCTTGGGATTTTGTAGTCCAATCTCCTGCTCAAACTAGGGGCAACTCCAAGGTCAGACCACGATGCTTAAGGTTTTAAACAGCTAAGGCACAAAAACCTTCGAGGATGGAGGTTGTGCAACCTCTCTAGATGAGTAAAATAATGTTTCCTGCTGAAGCAAGTATTTTTCTTTATATCCAGTTTGAACTCATTTCAACCAGCATTTTAACTTTACCAGGGTGAGGAGACTGATTCCATCTTCTTGACAACCTTCTTATGGGTATTGGAAGGCTGCTGTTAGATCCTCCTGAAGCCTTGTCCTTCCCAGTCTGGGCAAGCCCTATTCCCTCATCCTCTCCTTGTGTTGTATGTGATGGCCAGCTCAAGGTCCCTGACTGTCTTGATCTCAGAATCTCAAACTGTTCCCTGCCCAGTCCCAGCATGTGTTTTTTTTAAGGATGTTTTCCTTTCTGGGTGCAGGACTGTGCATTAGTCCTTGTTGAACTTCATAAGGTTCCTGTCAGCACATCCCTCTGGCCTGCCTGGATCCCTCTGGACGGCAGCTCTGATCCAGAGGTGTTAGCTGTCCCTCCCCATGTTGCCCCCTGCAAAGCCAGATAAGCCAGTGTGGTGTTTCCTCTGCCAGGTGATTGACAAAGGGGCTGCCCCCGGCACATGACCTGTCAACGACTGTCCTCTCCTACTGCCCAGCCAGGTTCTTCACCCATCTGGATGCCCACCCAACCAGGCCATGGACTCCTCTCTTGGGCACAACAGTGTTGTGGCAGGTGGTTCTGCAAGCTGAGGTTGGTCAGTGCCTACTGTTCTCTCCACAGCTGCAGATCTGGTCATTCCATCACACAAGGCAATCAGGATGGGCAGGTGTGATTTATTTCATGATAAATGGACATTTCATGATAAATGCCTGTTCCCAGGCACCTCTTTTATGTCCCAGAGATGTACTCCAAACACATTTCTGTGTGGTTTTTCCCCTCTTCATTATTTTTTGTCTGCATCTGAAGAAAAAACCTCTCAGAAAAGCAAGGTGGTGTTTCCCGAGAGGATGTGGGAGGCAGGTTGGGCCTTGGCAAAATCCAAATCAGGTTTTATTTTTCCATACTCTGTCACATGTGTACTCCCCATGTGAAAGTACTCTCTGTGCCTGCAGGGATAGCCAAAAGGGCTCAGCCCAAAGCCAGTTTTGATCATAAGGAGATTGACCTGGATCAAAAGGCTGTGACACAGGAATGTATCTGCAGCTGCTGCACTCCCTTGTGCAAGAGGATGCAGCAGAGACTGTGGCTCCCTGGCCTGGTCCAGTCTGGGCCTGGTCCTCAGTGTTCATGCCAAAGGAGCTTGTTTTTGCCCAGGAGCTGTGCCCCAGCCCTGTGCTGGCAGTGAAGGCTACCCTGGTCATGGGTGCTCACACAGGGCTTTGTGCAGTCCCTGGGATCTGACTGCAGATCCCCCAGCCAGAGCATGCTGCTGTGCACTAGAGGGACTGTCCAGGACCATTTCAGGCCAGGTATTTCCCACAGCACTGGATTTACCTGCTGCCTCCAAACAAGCTCCCATTCCTGTTGGTACCAGCTGGGTTCTCCTGTGTTTCCAGGGCTTGGTGGGTCACCACAGGGTCTTGCTGGCCTGGGCCTGCAGGTGCTCCTGGGTTGCTGGCCCATCTGTCACTAGCCATGCTCTGCTTGGCACAGATTTGTACCAGTAGCACCTTACTTCGAGACAAAAACAATCTCAGGAGCACTTCCAAGCCACTCCAAAGGACAAAACAGCCAGCTTGATTCAGGAACAAGCTGCAGTGCCCGTGAGAGGGCAGGGATGAGGGCTGCAGTGTTCAGGACAGCTCTGCTCATAGATTGGAAGCTGCTTTTGTGTCTCAGGTCCCTGTTCCTGGGTATTGGGGTTACAGGGAGGCAGCAGGGGCGTTTCTGCTGGCACAGCTGCCTTAAGCATAGGCCAGAGCAGATTGTGCAGAGGGCACCAAAACACCTAGCATTAGGCCCAGGGATGGGGCAGACCTGGGGCAAACCATGGGGTGCCTGGAACACCGAGGTGTGCCCTCGAGCTGATACCTGGTCATGTGGCTGCCACTCTGTTCATGTTCCTCCATGATGGCTACCACAGGCCATGCAACCCTCCAAGCTCTTCCCAGACCTGTTGTTTTTCCCTGACCCCCTCCCCTGGGGTGAGCAGTGCTGTGCTGCTCACACAGGAGTTCACCTGGCACAGCAGACTCAGGGTTAAGGTCAGCTATTGTGGGAGTTCTTCAGAAACTGCAACCGTGGCACTAAGCTTCAGTGACAAAATTTTCTGGCCGTTGCAGGAAGCTGAAACTCAGCATCCTCCTGCAGCCACCCAGAGCCACTTCATCCTTGCTGCTTACTCACAGCCTGAAGAAGAGAGCAAGTCTTGTTCTTCCCCAGCCTGGGTCAAGGACATGTGTGGTTGGAGATACTGTTGCTCTTTCTTCCTCTCTCAGTGCCTTTGCAGTCATCTACATTTTATGAGCCTTTTCTCACTTGGTCAGACTTGCATGGTCCCAGCACTGACCCTGCATTCCAAAGATGTGCTCCCATCGGCCGCTAGCCAGGATCTGGAATGAGTAAGGGGTCTCACATGCTCTTTGGTGAACTAATGGATGGAGCTGGAGTCTCAGCATTGAGTTGGGCTCTCCAGCACCTGGCTGGGAATCAGGTTGTGTTTCAGTCAGGTAAAAGAAGCAATGCAAACTTCTGAGTCAAAAGAGCTGGGAACAGCCTGCTCTTATGCACTGAGATTGCTGGTTGCAGCCAAGGCTTTCCAGTCCCTGCTGCTGGAGTAGCTGAGGCTCCAGGACAGTGTGTGCTGGGGCTGCTCGGGAGCTCCCTAGCCTTGGGGCAGTGAGTCAGTACTGAGTGAAGCACACATTCTGGTCTGTGCTACAGGGACAATGGCCACAGTCCTTGCTGTTACACATGAACTCACAAGCAGGTCATTTTTACTGGATTGCCCTTAGGGGCAATCTGGTGGCCTAAAAGGAAAGGCAAAACCCTGACTATTTGTCTGCTGGAAAAGAATTTAAAAGGTTTGGGTTAGTTCAAATGAAGGAAGCTTTGCTGGTAGTGGAGTGTCTAGCCCCTGACTTCTAGCAGCTCTACATCAGTTGTGTGTGCTGCTAGGATTATGAAGGTCTATGCTGGGGAGACCTGGGCAGGAATGATTGCATTCATTCCTCTGTGCAAGAGCCAGCTCATTCCATGTTTTAAGCTGTGTATTACTAGTTTAATAAAGTAGGTTCCTTCAGCATGCCAGGGAACTTACTCAGCTGCAGCTTACAAAACCTCCTTGTTCTCCCGAAGTTCTTTGTGCAAAAATAGATAGACATCAACCAGTAAATCCACCTTTAATTTGTGGGGGTATATTGAGCCATGAGTGCCCTTTTCTGAATTCAGGGCAGCACTAAAAGCTCCCTGGAAGCACTGTAGTGAGAGAGCCTTGCAAGGCAATGTGGCTTGTGGTGACAGCACCCTCATGACCTTCACCTCAGGACAGCTCTGTGTCTGCAATGATGTTTGGCAGCACGGAGCAACAGATGTACTTGCAGCTGCTGTTCCCTGGGCTGTTTGTGAGTAGATGTTCACCTACATGAGTGTCCTGGACCTTTCTGCATTGCCTTAGGAGGGCTTTGGCCTCAAAGGAAGGTGATTCACTGTCCTGTGCCCGTGAGAAGCTGAAGCAGGGTGGTGTTGGCCTGGGACTCACCTAGCTCTTTTCCTAGGACATCATCTCTTGCTCACCCAAACTCCAAGCTTGTAGCAGTCCTGGTTGGGGTGGGGTGGTGCTAAAAAATCTTGTACCCTGTTGTGAGCAGCAGCCCTCTTATCCCAACCCCAAATGCAGTTGGCCCGTTCATGGGAGCAATCTGCTGGCACTGCCTCTGGCTGTGTGGGTGGGGAGAGAGGCACAGTGGCCCTGAGCACCCAGTAGCACTGAGTCCAGATGAGCAGGACTCCAGAGCTTTGAGCTAAAGAAGGAGATCCAGGCACTCAGCAAGTAAAACAGAAAGGCTGCTTTTCCTTATCAAGCTTTTGTGAGGTAAAGAAGTAAGTATGGTTTGCTTTTATAAGAAAATGCTGGAAATGGATGTTGTCCAGTCTGTGTAATTCCTTGGCTCCCATATCCTCTGAAATGACCTGTATGTGCTTAGACACTTTGTCAGGGTCAGGGTGGAGCCCTCACGCTGAAACTTGAGGAGCTCGAGCTTGAGGGCTGATTTGCTGGGATTTGTACTTTCATTTTCCATAATAACTGGGGGTATGTTGCAGTAACCAGCCCCCTGGGAAGGTGCTGGTGTGGTCCCTGCAACCCTTTCTGGGGCTTCGCACCAGTTGCTAGGACAGAAGCAGCAGATGCCCCACTACCAACCATGACTATTGGGTTCAGGCCCAGTCAGCTGATGGGCCTCTTGCCTGGCCAGATCCTGCTGGCTGCAGGGCAGAGGGGACCTGGCACTATCTCTCCCACTCCATGCATGGGAAGCTGTTCTGACGTGTCCACTTGATTCAGGGGTGTTGAGCCCCTACTCCCTGCCCCTGAATCCAGGTCTGTGAGGTGAGGCACAGAGCCACTCATCAGCTTGGGAGGTGTCTCTGGAACAGAGGAGCAACCCCAGGGGATGGTGAGGACACTGTGGGGTCTGTGTGGAAGGACTGGGTTATCAGCAGGGAATTTGTTCCTCTGGTTGGTGCTCTGGGTTCAGTGATCTTAGGGACAAAATCAAAGAGAAGGTCTTTGCAGGGAGATCAATGTTGCCCAGTCTGGTACTGGCACTTTTATACAGTTTTGGGTCCATGTTGAAAGACCTAAGCCTGCTTTCACAGTACATGTGCCCACTGCAGCTGCCTGCAGTATAGGTGCTCCAAGCCCCAGGCCCAGAAATCATGGATGTATTTTACTAAATTTTTCATGAAAACTTTGATTGGAGACATCTGGCAGGAACAAGGACAGCCTAGGCATTTGATATCCCAGAAAGCTGAAAGGAATTGAAACCAGAAGCTGGTGAACATTAGGAAGAATGCAGCAAGGAGCACCATTCCTTTTGTCAGAAGACATTTAGCTGCAGTGATGATTTAGCTTTAGTTGCAATTTGATGCACATTATCTGTATACTTCATTCCAGTTGGTTTTAGTACCAGAGACTTTTGAAAGAGCAGCTGCAAAGCAGAGCTGCAGTGCAGAAGGGCTATGACACTCACCTCAGGCTTTCTTAGAGTGCTTCTCTCTAGACAATTTATATTTCTGAGAAAACCCCAGTAGATTTAACTACAAGCTCTTTAATTAGACCTTTACCTGGTGACAAGTGACAAGTAAGACCAGGTTGATTTTGGAAAGGTCTGCACATCCCTGCTGTAGTGTTCACACTGAGCTGCCCCTGCTGGGCTGTGCCCGCAGAGGTGGAGGGATGGTGCTGGCACAAAGCTGGTGCCCCTGCAGCCACCACCTCTGTGCTATTCTAGTTTCCAGCAGCAACAGAGCCTCCTAAGAGTCCCTGTGCGAGATCCAGGCTCATGAGAAGGTGCAAAACTCCTTCTCACCCACTGGTCTCTCCCTTTGCCCCAGTGTTTCTTGCCTTAGTTTGTATTTTTAGTGCATTTTGTTCTCGTTTAAAGGGGTCTGTTAAAGGGGCTCAACATGGGTGTGCAGCTGAGCCCTCACTCTGGGCCACAGGCACCTGAATCGAGCTCTGGGGAACCACAGTGACCTGGGCTCACAGTAGCAAGCCCTGTGCTCATCTTGTTTTGGGTTTTTCTGAGGGTCAGCAGGATCCTGCAAGAGTGCAGAGATGTCACTTGTGTGTGGCCTGTTGTAGCTCATGGCTTTGTGGATAGGAGACTTATATAGTCCTGGGGTCTAGGTGAAACACTTGAGATGTTTTACAGCTCTGGGAGTGCAATAAGAAGTATCTTCAGGAACAAGACCAAGTACCAGACGTTATACTGGGAGCACAGTGTCTACTAGCTGAGCCCTGGAGCCTCCAGGCTGCAGCCAGGTTTCCTTCTGCTGCCCCTGCTTCTGACACTGACCCTTAACATCTGTCTCCACTTCTGGGGAGGTGAGAGACATCAGTTGAAAATCCCAAGGCTAAGAAAAGGTTTGATTTTGGATCTCCTGTTTCCTGGCTGCTGGTCCTACTGGGAGGGACTGGAGCCAGCCCGGTCACTCCAAAGTGTGGAAGTGTGGCCCAGCGCCACTTGGGTGCTTAGCAAAGTCACTCAGCTCAGACTAAGCAGATCCCCCCCTTTTTAGAAGAGTTTGTGATTTGTCACTCTGGGGTGCTTAACAATCCCCTGTGCAGCACAATGAGCTTCATGTCAAGTCCTTGGGAACTGGATGTCCTGAAATCCTGTACTCAAAAGCTGGAACCCATGTGTCACAGCCTGCTTTGAGCCTGATCCAGCCTCTTCCCTGTAGAAGAAACAAATAATTCCTTTATGATTTCCCATGCAGAGTGGGAAGACCAGCTACCTTACCAGAGGGAAATACAGACAGTTTCTAAAATAGTTGCTCTCTGGCAAACTCCAGACACTCAGAGTAACAACAGTAATCTTTCTTCAGCTTGCTGAAATTCTGGAACTTTCTTGATTGTCTTGAAACACCTGCAGTGTCCCACTCATTCAACTCACACTGTCATTTATAAGGGAGACTTAATTTTTATATCTGTCATGGGACTCTCTGATTTTCCGTTGCACGAAACTGTCATCCCAAATCATACAACTTGTCAATCATTCAGGGGCTCTGAAGCAGAGGGAAGTCCAGACATAGAAAGGTTTCTTGAGACAGACTTATTTCTTGAGACAGGAAAATCTAATGCATGTCCTTAACACCAAAGAAAAGAAACCAAAAATTGAGATGTGCAGATTCACCCGCACTCCCTGAGTCTCGACATCCCTGCTTTGCAGCGTGACAGGCACGGTTTTGTATCTCAGCCCTTGCTCCTGGCTATTTTCTCTTAAGATTTTACATCAACTTGATCAACTTCATAACATATTTCGACAGGTGTTTTCATATCATGATGGGGAACAGTGTGAAGTCAGAGTGTGACTTGTAATGCAAAGTGGGGCTTTTCAACAGCAGGCACGGAATAGCAGTGCTGTGGTAGCTGGTTGTGTAGTTCATGAATCAGAATTAGAGATCTGAAAGGATCCAGGAGCATGGAGCCAGGTCAGGGTCGGGCTGTGCTCCCAGGGAACTAGGGACAGGATGAGAGGACATGGACTTAAGTTGCATCAGGGGAGGTTCAGGTTGGACATCAAGAGGAATTTTTCCCTGGAAAGGGTGGTCAGGCATTGGAAGGGGCTGCCCAGGGAGGTGGTGAAGTTCCCATCCCTGGGAGTGTCTGGCTATGGCACTCAGTGCTCTGGGCTGGGGGACAAAGTGGGGATGGGGCACAAGTTGAACTCAGTGGTCTTGGAGGTCTCTTCCAACCTTAATGATTCTGTGTGGGGTCCAGCCCCCTTGCTTTGGGCATGCCTGGGAGCAGGAAATGCCCTGTCTGAATCACACTGGCAATTCAGTATCAGGAAAAAGTCCCAAACTACTCGTTGGTCTGGTGTGTCTCAGTTTTTGCTCTCAGTACATCCAGTGTGCTGAGTTCAAAGGGCTGATCACAAGGGATGAGAGCTAAAAAAAGCTTTTCCCTCATCCTCCAGGCTTAGGGGGATTCTAGGAATTTACACAGTTTATGAGATATGTGGCTGTGGTGTCCATTTTTAATGACCTTAAATGAAATTATGGGCAACATGGAACATGTTTTTCAAAGCGCTCGTGACTGACTGCTGCAAGCCCACAAGGTCAGTTCTTGTTGGGCAAACACAAGCAGGGTCAGCCACTGTGGCCTAAAGACAAGGTGATGTCCCCTGTGCTGCAGCAGCAGCTGCAGGTGTCCCAGGGTGCTCCAGCTTGGAGTGGTGCTTTGGGAGGTGGCAGGAGCTATTTAGAGTGGGCTTCTGGCTTCACACAAGTCCTGTAGGCTTCATTCTGCTGAGGGAAAGCCAGTGCTGCAGCCTTAGGTGAGCATCCATGGAGAGCAGAGAGAAAATGGAGCTTACTGAGCAGTGACAGAAGATGACCAGAACAGAGATCCTTCCTCTCCTGCACCAGGAGCTCACTCTATCTGTGCATGAAGGCTCCCACTGCTCTTGCCAGTCATTGCCTGGCTGCTCTGTACCAATCAAACTGTGTTTGGGAATGGGAGACCTCTCTTCAAAGCCCACTCTAGTCCCAGGGAACTTATACCCACTTTCCAAGAGTTTTTGAGTCAACTTTGCTGTTCTTGGAAAAGTCAAAGTTTGATCTCACTGGAATGTGCACTTGGAATCACAGGTTTTTAGGCCAGGAAGGCAGTACCCCAGCAGCAGCCTACCCCGAGATGGGAGAGCTCAGCTCCAAGTCCTGTGTGTCCCCCAGCTGCTCCTGCAGAATTGGGGAATTTTGCTGCAGTTGTATATTTCTCCATGTTGTTTCCCACTGTTTTCCTATGCTTTTCAGGGCACACGTTGGCTAAAGTGGATTCAAGGGTGTTTTGGCAGTGTGGTCCAAGAAGCCTTGCTCTGAGGAAGGGAGAGGGATGGCTGAGGCCTGTGATGACCTGTGGCCAGGCCTTACTGCCTGAGCTGCCCAAATCAGAGTTGCAGAGGTGCAGTGTATCCTTGCTCAGCCTGTTTCTCCTAGACACAGCTGTGCCTTCCCCAGGCACAACCAAGCTTGCAGCCCCAGGGATTCAGGTGAAAGTGCTGCTCTGGGTCACTAGTGCTAAAAAAAAAAAAAAATGCAGGAAAAAAATCAGGGAAACAAAAGCACAATTTGAAGTTAATTTGGCCAATTCTGTTAGAGATAATAAAAAGTCCTTTTTAAAATATGTTAATAACAAAAGGAGGGGCAAGGAAAACCTCCAGTCTCTGTTGGACTTGGAGGGAAATATAGTTAACAAAGATAAGGAGAAGGCTGAGGTACTTAATACCTACTTTGCCTCAGTTTTTACCAGTAAGACAGGTGGCCCTCAGGACAAGTGGCCTCTGGAGGTGGTAGACAGAGACAGGAAGCCAAATAGCCCCCTTGTATTCCAGGAGGAAATGGTGACTTACTGAGCCATCTGGATCCTCATAAGTCTATGGGACCAGACAGGATCCACCCAAGGGTGATGAGGGAGCTGGTGGAAGAGCTTGCCAAGCCACTCTCCATCATTTCCCAACAGTCCTGGCTCACTGGGGAGGTCCCAGA
>VYXB01000729.1:47336-58056 GCA_013397135.1 Pachyramphus minor | reverse complement strand
GTGGTCAGCAGGACAAGGGAAGTGATCCTTCCCCTGTACTCTGCATTGGTGAGGCCACACCTGGAGTATTGTGTTCAGTTCTGGGCCCCTCAGTTCAGGAAAGATATTGAAGTGCTGGAGCGGGTCCAGAGAACAAGACTGGGGAAGGGACTGGAACACAAGACCTGTGGGGAGAGGCTGAGAGAGCTGGGGTTGTTTAGTTTGGAGAAGAGGAGGCTTAGAGGTGACCTCATCACTGTCTATAACTACCTGAAGGGAAGTTATAGCCAGGTGGGGATTGGTCTCTTCTCCCAGGCAGTCAGCAATAGGACAAGGGGGCACAGGCTTAAGCTCTGCCAGGGGAAATTTAGGCTGGAGATGAGAAGAAAATTCTTCACAGAGAGAGTGGTCAGGCATTGCAATGTCCTGCCCAGGGAGGTGGTGGATTCACTGTCCCTGGAGGTTTTTAAACTGAGATTGGACATGGCACCGAGTGCCAAGATCTAGTAAATGGACTGGAGTTGGACCAAGGGTTGGACTCGATGATCTCTGAGGTCTTTTCCAACCCAACTGATTCTATGATTCTATGATTCTATGCTCAGACTGAGCAGAGCTGTTACTGTTCTAGCAGGCTGGCAAAGGGAGTAGTGCCCAGTGGTTTTGTGGCTACTCTGTCCCCTTACCAATATCCTTCTCACACGGGAATTGCAATCATCCATGTCTAAGAATCTTTTTAGAATGACATGACGAGGCTTCTGCAGCTCGTTTTGGCAGCAAAGGCAGTGAACATCCTTGGCAGCCAAAGTTGTTTTTGGAGCTACATTTCTGTACCATATTCATGGTTTGGCCTTCATGGACTGTCCATCCCTGGCTAGATTTGTGTGTTGTTCTTTCTGATCAGTCTCTATTTTGCCATGGTTTGCCACATCATACTTCAGTCAAGGCCTCGCGTCCCATCCTCCCTGACCCATGCAGTGACGGGAAGCCACAAGAGTTGCCATAACTGATCCTATCACCTTTTTTCCTTTCCATGGCCTTGCTCTCCACTCCACACAGGGCTGCTTTGGATTCTCTCACCACTGTGCAGCTCTACCCAGGCATCCTGTGAGCAGGAGCAGGGAGGCAGATCCCTTGTGCACTGTTATTTCTTTGACATGTGGGTGAGAGTGGAAGGAAGTGCTGGCCATGGTCATAGCTAGCAGGAGAGCATGTGCCCAGGAAAGGAAATTCTCACAACAAAAAGTCTGCAAACCACAGATAGGTCCCAGAGTTACCAAAACTGGAAAAACAGCAGCTCCTTTCCTTACATTCTGTATATGGCAGAAAACGAACACGAATTGTGAGCAGGCAGGAGTGTCGATCCCTTCCTTCCAAATATAGGGAAGGGGCTGAACCAAGAGGACCAGGCTGAGCCTATAAAAGCAGTCGGGGAGAAAGCCCTTGGTAGCTGCTGATGTCCCAGCCATTCTTGTGGTCATGCTGTGACTGACCTGCAGAGTGGCAGAGGGCTCCTGACACAGGTCCTCTTCCCTGTGCTTGGAGCTTCCCAAGGCTGTAGCACTGCAGTGGGAATTTTGCTGTGGATTCCCTGCTGGGTCATTCCTTGGGCAGGGAAGGGCTGGTCTCTGGTGAACTGTGCTGGCCCTCAGCAGGCGCAGGTGCTTGCAGTGAGTGAGGAGTGTCGGGCCTTTGGAGAGGCTGTAGCTTTGGTGAAGTCTGACCTTCCACTCCTTCTCTTGCAGAGATCTGAGATGTCAGCCCGTTCCTTCTGGCTTTCCATTGACTGATTGTTAAGGTGAGAATTTAAGGCATGAAAACTAATAATCTTGTCCAGGCTGGCATGAGCTGATTTTTCCCTTGTGCTCACTGTGGACAGATCTCTGTTCTTCCTCCTGCATGAGCTGATTTTTCCCTTGTGCTCACCTGTTCTTCCTCCTGCATGCTCGTGTCCATTCCTGCCTGCTGTGGCTGCCCACCAGAGGACTAGGACAGGCTCCATGTTAATAGGGAGTGGGGGAAGTCATAAATGAAAAACTAGGAGAAAGATGGTCTTCAGGGCTTCACCTTTTCTAAGAACTATGTTAATCCTTTAGATATTAACATAATCCTTTAGAGATCCTACCCTTTGCCACACTTCCACTGGGAGGCATGCTGCTCTTTTGGGTTTGGATCTCCTTTCCCTGGGGCCATAAATGGTGGCAGCTCCTTTTCACTAGGTTTGTATATTCCAGCTTTGAAAGGCAAACATCTCCCTGAAGACCTGTAGCAGGTGAGGGCTGGGAGGGAAGAGCTCAGAGGAGACAGCTGGAAAGGGCTGTGGATGTTCAGCTTCACTCTGCTCTAAGGAGTGCATGGGGACCAGCACAGGGTGTGTCTTTCAGCTCCAGCCATGAGCAGAGATGCTGCCATGGAGGTTTTTGGTGAGGCTGCGCTGTACCTGCGCCAGTCAGAGAAGGAGCGAATAGAAGCCCAGAACCAGCCATTTGATGCCAAGACCTACTGCTTTGTGGCTGACCCTGAGGTGGAGTACACTAAAGGGAAGATCAAGGCTTCACAGGATGGAAAGATAACTGTGGAGACTGAGGATGGCAGAGTAAGTCCATTTCTCCTGGCCCTGCTGAGGGACCCCAGGCGTCTGCTGGGGAGGACAAGGAACACGGAAAGCACTAGAGTAGCTCAAGCAAAATATCTGCCCTGCTCTGCTCTCCAACTCAGACCAGCACAGCCTTCAGAGTAAAGCATAGCTCCTGATGCTGGGATAAAGTTATTCCTTGGATAATTATTCTTGGTTTGTGCTTTAAAGAGCAGGCAATGCTCCAACCAGGTTGGGTCTGCTCCAAACCAGGTTGGGTCATTGCTTTGCCAGTCTTAGTGTTCCTCAACCACTGCTTTTAACACTTTCTCAGTTAACACTGTCATATCCACTGATAAATTCTTTCCTTTACTGGTAACAGAGCAGACAGATAATCTGAAAGTCCCCTTTGCATGTGAAATTGTCACTGTCACTGGCTGCAGTTTCCCAGAGGAGCTTCCAAGGTGTTAGTCTTCCCAAAACACTGAAATGTCATAGCAGCTCATGTCCTGACAACTTTTGTAACAATAATTTCAGAGGCTTGAAGAACCACTTTGACCAATATCTTGGCAGTAGGTGCTACAAGAGTTTTAGAAAGCAAGTAAAGGGTAAGCAGTGATCCACAGCAGTCTCAGGGAAGTGACTGAGGCTGCACCAGGCTGAGATGCACAAGGTCCTGCTTTCCTAGGGCCTCACTATTTTATGTCCATTTGGGCTTTTTGCCCCTGTAGTGGCCTGTGGGAAAGATTTCCAGAGTTTAAAATTGGAGTAACTGTAAAGTCCTTCCTTTTCTCTGCTGTATGCAGCCTTATTTTTTCTTTTGCAAGGAGTAGAAGAGGATAATTCTTCCTTGCTATGGCCATGGTTCTCTCTGCTATTCCTGATTTTGCGAACTTTGGAAGTGTCTCCTTTTCACCCCCAAACTCTGAAGTTGTACTCTCCTCAGAGAAAAGCCATTTCATATCTGTGACCATCATTTTTTCTCTTCTCTGGAGCATTTATAGTACAATTCTATCCCTTCTAAGAGGTGTAATCAGTAATGAAGGTGTGGATGAACGGATGGACACATCCTACATAACACTCCCTTCTTTTTCCCTTTCTTTTCTAACCCTAATATTTTAGAGCTTCCTGCCCCCTCCTGAGCACTGAGCTGCCATTGTGTTAGTAGTAACTCCCAGGCATGTGCTGTGAGGAGCAGTTAATGCACAATCCTTGTTCTATATGGAGACTTCCTGCGAGCCCCAATTGCTCAGGTGTTTGAATGCTTTAGAAAGGTATTTAGGGATACATATCACAAAGCTGCTTTTGAAAACTGGGCCTGTAATTCTTGCTTTCTCAAGGGAGTCTGAGACATTCCACTAGTCAGGACTTGAGGTAGGAAGCAGTGTTCAGTCTTTCTGAATCAAACATGATTCCACACTATTTCTTCCTTGCCTTGGACTAGTCAGCTTGGACCAATCCAATGGTAACAACAATTTCAGCAATGGAGAAAAGCAGTGGGATAAGTCAGCTAAATAAATTACAGCAGGATTTTCAAGCTCCTTCATGGTTCGGAGTGGCTGAGATGAGCTGCTACCAGCTGTAAACGTCTGCTTTCCTGTACATCTGCTGCCTCCCCCCACCTTTTCCACAGGGTCTGACTGTGTGAAGGGGGTGGTGAGCCACAGTGTGAGCCCAGCAGAAGGTGCTGTTTGGAGGAGATAGAGCCATTCTTTAATTAGGAATGGCCACAGGCAGAAGTGGAACAAGTCTGTCCCAAAGAAGGATTTGCTATTGATGAACCTTGTGTTGAAGACCTGAAGTTCATAAGCAGCAATAATGTGTAGAAAGATCTGGTTGGGCAGAAATCCTGTCTTTGTGCTTGTAGCAGTTCCAGGACAGTAAACATACATAGTGTCAGTTTGCCAGTATTGTAGAGCTCCTGGCTGGCAGCAGTGCTTGTCCTGAAATAGCCGTATCCTGTTTTGCACAGTTAAACAGAAAGAAAAATATGAATTAGAGCAGCCTTACAGATGTTATTACTTCTCTGTGCCTCAGCGTGTACTTAAGAAAGGACTCTCGAGAGTTGCTGAATCAAGGTTCACTCCTTCTTTCTGAATTATAGACAGTTGCTGTCAAACCCGATGATGTGTATGCCATGAACCCACCAAAGTTTGACAGAGCTGAGGATGTGGCCATGCTGACCCACCTGCATGAACCCGCCGTCCTCTACAACCTCAAGGACCGCTACAGCTCCTGGATGATCTATGTAAGTTCCCTCTTCTGGCAGAGGAGAAAATACAGCTGCAGGAGCTGGACTTCAGTGACTCTTCTGTTCCGATTTTTCCTGCAGACCTACTCAGGTCTCTTCTGTGTCACTGTCAACCCCTACAAGTGGCTGCCCGTGTACAACCCGGAGGTGGTGTTGGCCTACCGAGGCAAGAAGCGCCAGGAGGCCCCTCCACACATCTTCTCCATCTCTGACAACGCCTATCAGTTCATGCTGACTGGTGAGTTTTTCTGTTTTGACCAGGTTCATAGAAAAAACTGTCAGAAATGCAGTTCTGCCACGTGCCATTCCACTCCTGCCATGGGCTCAGTCACCTTTGCAGGGTGCTACCCCAGCTCCTTGGTCTGGATCGTGGTGTAGTCTCCTGTTTAGTCTGCTTAGTCTCCTATCTACTATGGAACTATTTTAACTCTGGATGATGCAAAACCTGCTCCAGACAGCTTTCTCTGTCTCCTGAAATATTTTCTTTATTTTTGAAGCATCTGCTATTGTGCTTCCCATTTGTTTGCATTCCTGGTCTAAATACTAAGCTAAGGACCATAACAGGGACCCTCTGCAAAGGGCAGTTGTGGTTGGATAGGACACACCACCTGGGAAGTCCCTAGTCAGCTCACTTGAACGTGGCTTTAAGGAACAATAGGTAGATTCAGAACCAAGCTGGTAGAAATATTTTCACCAAAATACGTGGGCTTAGTTTGAATAAAGTCCTACCCCATATTAAATGTCAATAAAGTTAAAAAATTATAAAGACAGAATCAATAAAGACTGCAGGATGGAGCAAAGGTGGAGGAGAGAAGACAAAACCGGGAGTATAGGGAGGGGAAGAGAGGAGGAGAGAAGACCATGCACCTTTTCAGTTTTGCCTGCAGAGATTTTGTTTCATTCCCTCTGATGGACACCAGGTCACAGTTGCCTGAGAACCAGCACTTTTCCCTACAGCTTCTCTGACTGCAGGTATTTTTCCCTTTGACAGATCGTGAAAACCAGTCTATCCTGATCACGTAAGTACATCTGTCACTTTGGACTTTGTGTCCAGTAAAAAGGGGCTGGATTTTTCTTCACTCTGTGTTTTCTTTGAGCAGTGGAGAATCTGGTGCCGGGAAGACTGTGAATACAAAACGTGTCATCCAATACTATGCAGCCATTGCAACCAGTGGGGACCCAGCCATGAAGAAAGAGTCTGGGATGAAGGTGTGAGGAGGAAGGGTTGGCAAGGGGCAGTTCAGAATGTCCACTTGTGGCTGTGGACAGCACTGGTGACAAACATTTCCCTCAAGATATCTTTTATTAGCTTCAGTCACTCTCTCAAAAGGCAGCAGGACCAGGGGCTGATGTGCAGGTACAACCATGACAAATATAAGTCACTGGAGCTGCCACTGACACTGCACAGGTATAGCTTTACCTCAGCTGAAACCAGGTCTGTGCCATTGGTGTCCAGGAAGAGTCAGAGGTTTCCTCACATGAATCAGTCTGTCCCTGTGGCTGAGACCTGAGAACAATGAGAGAAATTCTGAATAAGAGGCAAATGACTCATTCACCATTTACCCCCAGTGCTGGTTCTTGGTGCTGGAGTCAAGAAGGTGCTGCAGTAGCACTGCACAGTTGAAATGAAGGGCATGTGGCTGCACATGTAATCATGCCAGACTCACTGCTTCCTACCACAAAACTATTTAGTATTTTAATAATATTAAAATTAAATATTTTTATTATTTATTATTATTTAATAATATTTAATTATTTGTTTAATTATTCAATTATGCCTGCAGGGTACACTCAAGGATCAAATCCTCAGTGCCAACCCACTGCTGGAGGCCTTTGGGAATGCCAAGACCGTGAGAAATGACAACTCCTCACGCTTTGTGAGTCATCCTGTGTCTGTCTCTACCTTCCTGCATTTCTAATGCTCTTTGCCTGCTTGTTAGTTGCAACTGGGAGCCCCTGGGCTGAGAAAAATGTTCTTGTTGGCCAATTTTCTTGGTTGGTTATGAGATGCTGATGTGTTTGCAGCTGTTTCACGCTCATGGCTGTGGGGGCTGCAGCAAATAGTTCCCCTTTACCTAGATTTGGATATCTAAGCTAATTCAGACTGATTTGGAGATGCTGTCACTGAGATTCAAGAGAGAAAAACAGAGATTGCTGCACTGACCAATACCTTTTGTCTGCTTGCCAGGGTAAATTCATTCGTATCCATTTTGGAACCTCTGGAAAACTGGCCTCCGGTGACATTGAGACTTGTGAGTGACGGACGGGGGCTGACTGCTCTGCTAGAAGGCAAAGAACCTGAAAAATTTCTATGCATATATATTACAGACCTGCTGGAAAAGTCAAGAGTCACTTTCCAGCTGAAAGCTGAGAGAAGCTACCATATCTTCTACCAGATCCTCTCCAATAAGAAGCCTGAACTGCTGGGTAAGGACAGCCATCACTGGGGGACTTTAAGTAAAGTCACTGTAGGAAACATTTCCCTCGATATGCCAGCTCAGTGATGGAGGGTCCAGTGGCACCTGCTGCCCTTGTGCCATTTGTCACACACCCCCAGGTGCCCCTTTGGCAGTGCCTCAGGCTGTGCAGAGCAGGAACACTGTGGTCATGTGGTATTTACATCCCTGATATCACGGTGTTGGCCGGACAGGGGATACCTGCTGTGCACAGCGCTGGTGTCTCTGTAGGGACACACTTGGGGCTACTCCACCTCCCGTTTATTCTCCCTGGGTAAGTTCTAATACAAACTGTAGGCAGGTGAGGTACAGGAGTGGCCAATGTACTCTGCCTTGCACCTTGCTGTTCTTATTGGTGTGGAAATTCCAACTCAGATAGGCCAGATCCTGTGAGTAATGCTCAATAGAAAGGGTAAGCAATTCTGGGTGCAGGATGGCCAGATATCCTGATCTACAAACCATTTATCTGAACTCATCATATGTGCAAAAGTTATTCCCTGTTTCCAGTTTAGTCCCTCTAACCTTTTCCCTCTTCCCACTGCCACAGCATTCCCTACCCATGCCCCACATCTGTCCCAAACGCTTTTGCTACTGCACTCACTCTTAGTCCACTCCTCTCATCCTTCCCAAATATCCACAGAAGATTGCCCAGGGTGGAGCTGCTGCTCCCATCCTCCCATTCTGTGCCCTGCCACCATTTACAGCCTTGCTTTTCCCTTCCCAGGGAGACTGGGAAGTGGTGTGCCAGGGACTTGAGGTCTCTAGAAGGACACAGACATTTACCCTCAGTGTACTGAGGCTTCCCCTCCTGCACAAAGCCCTGCACAGCTGCACACCTTCCCTTCCCCTCTTACTCTGCCATAGCATTCAGGATTGAAAATGACTTGGGAATTTTGGCCTCAGAGGGAGATGACCACACGTGTGTGTTACTTAAGCCCCACTGGATGCAAGGGCATTCAGGATGGACTAGTATGTGTGATGTACAAGTCTTACCTAAAAGCATGTTTCCAAAAAGCTGTTTGTGTGGATGGCCCTTGTTCCACGTCTGCCAGTGCTCAGCTCCCCGTTCACAACATATTAAACTGGAAGGACTGCTTATCCAGGTGCAGATGAATGGCTTTCCTCTGTCTTTCCTGTTTCTTAATAGAAAACCAGGAGTTTGGGATGCAAAAGGAAGGAGAGCTTGTGAAATCTTGATGAGCCATTGTTCCATTTACTTGCTAAGCTCTGGCTCTCACTCCTGTGTTTGCCTTTCAGAGATGCTTCTCATCACAGCCAACCCATATGACTACCCCTTCATCAGCCAAGGGCAGATCTCTGTGGCCAGCATTGATGACCAGGAGGAGCTTGTTGCCACAGATGTGGGTACAGTTAATGAGGAGAGGCAGTCTCACTCTTACTCTCACCACTGCTATAACCAGTTGATCTATCTGGTGTGCAGGCAGCCATTGGCATTTTGGGCTTCAGCCCTGATGAGAGAATGGGGATTTACAAGCTGACAGGGGCAATCCTGCACTACGGGAACATGAAGTTCAAGCAGAAATCATTTGAGGAGCAAGCAGAGCCAGATGGCACAGAAGGTAATACCTTCATGGCTGGGAGAGAACTATTTCCAACTGGTTTCCACACCATTATTTTTAGAAATGGCAGGAGTTTTCCAGGAGAGATGCAGTTGTTCCGTAACAACCACAAAAAAAAAAGGTTTGGCTTTCAGCTTAGCAACTCCAGTAGAGTCACTTCCTGCATCCACTTTATTCCTGATGACTCTGCTGAAAGACCTTGTGCCTAGGACATATTATTACTGTAGTGTTCACCAGTTTCTGGTCACACATCCAGACTTGTTCTGCTTGGGTGCGATTGTGGAGCAGTGTCTCGAAGGAAAAACCACTCTTGTCCCATTACCAATGCCCTCACAGGTTTCACCACATCAGTTGGAGCTGCCGTAGCCACTCCATCATGAGGACCAGCTCTACAAGGCTGCTCAGAAGAGTAAATGAGAATGTTAGTCAAGCTTTGTGGGTGGGTTAAAGCCACATAGGTTGCAGGTTTCAGAGTGAACTCTGGTTGGTTCCAATGCACTCTGTAGGTCCAAGCTAAGAAGAAAGTATTTCAGCTTATGATTTTGTTTTCCAGAGGCTGACAAAGCAGCATATCTGATGGGCCTGAACTCAGCAGACTTGCTGAAAGCTTTGTGCTATCCCCGGGTGAAAGTGGGAAATGAATATGTCTTGAAGGGCCAAACAGTGGATCAGGTGAGTGTCAAGGAGCAGCAGGGACCATCCTCTCCCTAAGGGAAGGAATGGGTGCAGGTCACAACTGAGATGGTCAGGAGCATTAAGGGCTGTTAGTGCACTGCATGGGGCTGTGTACCTGGGTGCACTGAGGGGTGGTTTATTCTGATGAGGCACTGGCAGTGCCCTGACACAGGTGTTGTGTGAACCATCTCCCTGCAGGTGCACCAGGCAGTGAATGCCATTGCCAAGTCAGTCTATGAGAAACTGTTCCTGTGGATGGTGATGCGCATCAACCAACAGCTGGACACGAAGCTGCCAAGGCAGCACTTTATTGGGGTCTTAGACATTGCTGGATTTGAGATCTTTGAGGTTTGATTTTACACAGCAGACTTCTCAGACTTCTGGCTGTCTTTAAATTATTTTTCATTTTGTTTGACTTCTATGACCTTTGCTCCTCCTCACCCCAGTGTAGCCCTTAAGAACAGAGCAAATCTCTCTGAAGCTGCTTCTGCCTTTGTAGATCCATCATCCACTTTATAAGAGAAGAGACACGGCAGAAGCATAGCCATGAATCTGCTCTCCCCTTTCCCACAGAATCTGCATTTAGTGATATTAGGGCCACCCAAAAACATGGCCAGTGCAGGCTAGAGCAACCACAGGCTGCCCAGCACAACTTTTCTGTAAGCCTGGACCACCCATGGTATATTCTTTACACTGTTATCAAACCCCTTCTGAGGCAGCCTGGCTGACTTTGCTATGACGTCTCTGTGAAATAAATTGATTTGAGGCAGTTTAATATTACTAATACACTTACTCAAATATTAGTTCAACAGCCTGGAGCAGCTGTGCATCAACTTCACCAATGAGAAACTGCAACAGTTCTTCAACCACCACATGTTCGTGCTGGAGCAGGAGGAGTACAAGAAGGAGGGAATTGAATGGGAGTTCATTGACTTTGGGATGGATCTGGCTGCCTGCATTGACCTTATAGAAAAGGTGAGTTTGTTAAGCATTGTTGGCACTCACACAAATTGGATCTGGAAGGGATTCTTGAGAGTGTTTGTGCTGATTACCTTCAATACAGTCTCCCTGAGAAGCTTTCAGGTCTCCTCACCTCCTCTGTTCCTTTAAACATCACCTTTGTGATTATCTACTGGCTGCAAATGCATTCTGTCTTCTAAAAAGACTCCTTCCTTCCTTCCTTCCTTCCTTCCTTCCTTCCTTCCTT
>VYXB01000729.1:0-47173 GCA_013397135.1 Pachyramphus minor | reverse complement strand
TCCTTCCTTCCTTCCGTCCTTCCTCCCAGTTTTTTGTTGTTTGTTCTTTCTAGGTAAGGAGAACTCACAACTGTATTCTAAGAAGTTACTGCACAGTTTTTGCTTGCCTTCTTCTGTTTTTCAGACACTTTCGGTGTAGTTCAAAATTATTTATGAAAATCTTTTGAGTGCTTTTGAATATCTTGCCAGCTGTTCACAACAAATCTTGCTTGCTTGCTCCTCCCAAGCTAATTCTCTATAAAATACCTCCAGTACTTTAATTTTAGCATTTCTTTCACTTTGTATCATTATAACTTGAATTCATCTTATTTAAAAACACATTTTTTCTATTCAGCCCATGGGCATCTTCTCCATCCTGGAAGAGGAGTGCATGTTCCCCAAGGCAACTGACACCTCTTTCAAGAACAAGCTCTATGACCAGCACCTGGGCAAATCCAGCAACTTCCAGAAGCCCAAGCCTGGCAAAGGCAAGGCTGAGGCCCATTTCTCCCTGGTGCACTACGCTGGCACAGTGGACTACAACATCTCTGGGTGGCTGGAGAAGAACAAGGACCCCCTGAATGAAACTGTCATTGGGCTGTACCAGAAATCATCTGTGAAGGTTTTATGCCATCTTTATGCTGCCTTTGCTTCCATAGATGAAGGTAAGATCAGAGGATTATGCTTGTTCCTGCTGTACCTGTCATCTGACATGAGTCCCTGTTGAGCCAGTGTATTGGCTAATACATGTGCTGTGGATTAGATGCACAGTTATAACACTGTCAAAGGGATTTGCAGCTGGACTGTCATCTCATTTTCCAGCTGAAGGTGGTGGAAAGAAGAAAGGAACCAAGAAAAAGGGCTCTTCCTTCCAGACTGTGTCTGTGCTCTTTCGGGTAGGTGTGTTCTCCGCTGGGAGGGCCGTGCTGTCACGGCTGCACCCTGTCACCCTGGCTGCAGAGGATCACCAGCCCCACTTTGTCTGTGGCCACTCTGTGTCAAGTTACCTTTGGGATATGGCAAAGGTTGAGCTCCGCTTTGCTGCTGAGGTGCAATGGGATGGTGGTGCAGAAGGGAGGTCGTGTGCTTTGGCAGCACGGGTAGCTGTCTTGGCTTTGCCCTTTGGTGCTACCAGCATCCTTCCCCTCTTTGGCTGTCACTGGCTTCTTCCAGCATGTGTCCCTCTGAGAACACTGTGTGGCAGCCAGTGCCTTGCAGAAAGTGTGGGCAACACAAGTTATGTGTTGCTGCTGTGATGCATCTACACTTGAGGCCAGGACCAGGCTGGTCCCTTCCTGGCAGGATAAGGAGTGCATCATCCCCTGGCAGGGACATGGGCCACACTCAGAGTGTGTCATTCTTGCATGAGATGATTAAAGAATTGCACTAACCTGCAGAACAGGTGACTTATGATGTCATAGACAAACATTGATTTTGTAGCTCAATTGTATTTTAAATATATGTAACTAATTTAAGTAATAAAAACAAGTAATTAATCCGTTCATTTATTTGATCAAAACTTCTTTTGATCAAGAAAGACCATATATATATATATATATATATGATATCCCAGAATATAGTTCCTTTTCTTCCATCGTGGTCCTTTTTAAGAGCTCTTATGATCAGCCTTGAACCACTGAAGGACACGTTTTCATTTTAAGGTGGGAGGAAAGTTCTCCAATTGTATCCACTGTTAGTAGCCATTTACTTTGCTGATGCCTACACAGAATTGTAGAATATTCACTAGAGGAGTAAGGAAAAACTTCTGAATTTTTATTTTCATCAGAGACAAATCACACTGAGAACTGGAGTAATACAGAAATTGTAAATGGTCTCTTGTTTTACAGGAAAATCTAAATAAGCTGATGTCCAACTTGCGAACAACTCATCCTCACTTTGTGCGCTGCATCATCCCCAATGAAACAAAGATCCCAGGTAATGCATAAAACACAGATTAGAAAGGGGCAGAAAAAGGAGCTGACCAATGCTGACCATGAATACGTCCCCACGTTGCTCTGTCACAGGCCTCATGGATCACAAGCTCGTTCTGCACCAGCTGCGGTGTAACGGTGTCCTGGAAGGTATTCGGATCTGCAGGAAAGGATTTCCTAACAGGATTCCATATGGGGATTTTAAACAAAGGTCTGTAATTGCATTCTTGTGTTTGCATAGAGCCCAATTCATCTGAGAGTTTTGCTAAACCAGTCAATGATAAAGTTATTAGGAAAAGACTACTTTAATATTTAACAACTATGGAAAGCATGAAGACATATCTAATAGCATGGTCTATGTGGGCAGTGCCCACCCAAATACCTTCCTGAATACTGTACACCAAAACCTGTTTTCAAGTTCATTCATGTTCATCTGAATGTTTGAGTATTCTTTGCTTTAATTCTCAAATTTGACACAAGCTTGTTTCAGCAAAAATACGGAGTATGGTCTATGCACATCCTGTATTTAACCACTATCTGGTAGAGTATTCTTGAAGAATGTGGTTTAATTAAGTCTTACTGGAGTGGTTTCACTGAGAGAAAATTGTGTTAAACTCAAGACCACATTTTGGTGAAATGCAAAGTTTGACTGGCAAATAGGGCTGCAATAACAAAAGGGACTTGAGCAGGACATCTAAGCTAGTTCCACATGGCCCTTTCATTTTGTACTGAGCTAACATTTCTACGTGCTGACATTTTTACAGCATTAGCACATTAATTTATAGATAAAAGCCCCATGACCAAACTATTTTAAAATGGGAACTGGTGTGCAAATAAGACATTTATAAATGGTTGCTAAATTCAGGGCAACCCAGCTGGGGTTGTCTGCTCATTGTGTTTGAACAAAGTCATATGTAGGGTCAGATCTCTAAGAATAAAGAAATCACACACCCCTCTCACCCCCCCTTACAGCTGTGGGCAGGGTGTGCTGGAGAGCAGGACACTGAGAAGGGCTCAACTGGTATTTGGGGCACTAACAATGTCCAGCTGGGCAGATTTGTGAAAACAATAGAGGTGGAATAACCTTTCAGTGTGGGATTGGGAAGTCCATTGCTGGATATGATATCTAATTCTGGGTTCCATGCTTCAGGAGGAACAGGAGAAGCTGGATATGGTTTAGAAAAGACCTACAGGAAAAATGTGAACTCAAGTGCAGGGAGACATTGAAATCAAACTATGCTGGTGAGGCCCTGGCACAAGTTGCCCAGAGAAGCTGTGGTTGCCCCATCCCTGGAAGGGTTCAAGGCCAGGTTGGAGCAACCTGGGCTGGTGGAAGGTGTCCCTGCCCATGGCAGGGGGTGGAACTGGATGATTTTTAAGGTCCCTTCCAACCCCAACCATTCTGTGATTCGATTTAACTCATGAAATTGAATATTAACAGATGATTTGTTTGTGGTGTACAGAACCTACAGATGTAAAGAGGATGTAAAGCAGGAAGCTGTTTGCTAAAAGGCAAACTTAAAGAGTCCAAAGGAGTGACCTGGAAAAGGGTCTTGCCAAGGTAGAAGTGACATATAACCTTTCCTACAGCGAGGGTGAATAGTTTACCTGGGACACTCACAAGATTAGAAGGCTTCAGATAAGATTCAAATTTCTTTTCTTTTTTTTTTTTTTTTTTAAATGCATACTAGCTTAATCACAAGAGGGCTGAATGAACAAGGGTCTGGGAGGACTTATACAGGAGTGTGGGTTATACAGGAAGTCAGATTAACTGCAGCAGTTCCTCTATTCCTAAAATCCATTCATTCTTTGAATTTACAGCTAACCCAGTGAGCTGTCCTCCTAGAACAGTGATAATGACTGTGACACACATGAACAGAGTCTCTCAGGTCCAGAGAACAGACAACAGATCATCCAAGCCCTCAGTCTCAGTGAGGGCTGTAACACATCCTTGGATCCAGCTGAACTGACCCGCTGCCATTTGCTGCTTTTCTTACTGCTTTGCTATATGAGGTGGGAGGTGTGAGTCAGACTCCATCTCCCTCTGTATCTTCAAACTGTCCTGGTGGCATCCTGTGCACTAAAATGATACTGATAGGTAAGTGTTTTTCCTTTATTTTGTCAGATACCGCCTTCTGAATGCCGGTGTCGTTCCAGAGGGAAAGTTTATTGACAGCAAGAAGGCATGTGAAAAGTTGCTGTCTTCCATTGAGATAGATCACACTCAGTACAAATTTGGACACACTAAGGTAAACATTTAATTTTTCCATGCAGTGAGAAATCATTCATTGCATTGAAATGTAAGCCCAGCAATGAGTGGTCTCTGTTCCTTGGCTGCAGGTGTTCTTCAAGGCAGGTTTGCTGGGTGTTCTGGAAGAGATGCGAGATGATTGCTTAGGACAGCTGATCACACGGACCCAGGCTTTGTGCAGGGGATACCTCAGGAGACTTGAGCTGAAAAGAATGTTTGATCAAAGGTGTGCGTCCCCTGCGAGGTCTGATTGCTCAAAAACAGGCTTTATTCACAATACTGATGGAGCATTTTGGTTTCAGAGAGTCCATCTTTTGCATCCAGTACAACATCCGTGCATTCATGATAGTCAAGCAGTGGCCCTGGATGAAACTGTACTTCAGGTTAAAACCTCTCTTAAAAAGTGTGGAAACTGAAAAAGAAATGGCCACAATGAAAGAAGAGTTTGAGAGAACAAAAGAAGAACTGGCTAAATCAGAAACCAAGAGGAAAGAACTGGAAGAGAAAATGGTGATTCTGGTGCAAGAGAAAAAAGATCTGCAGTTGCAAGTACAGACTGTACGTAATTTAAACCATTTTTGGCTCTTCAGATTACGTCAGTTTTGTTTGAGTGTTCAGGAAAGGGCTGAAAGCAAATTCTGTTATTTCATGTTCCGGTCACTTAGTGAGCAGGTGATTTCTGCAGGTGTCAGTGCTAATGTGTGACAATTAAACATATTTCTGTTTTCTGTAAAAGGAAAATGAAAATTTGGCTGATGCTGAAGAAAGATGTGACCAGTTGATCAAAGCAAAATTCCAGTTGGAAGCAAGAATAAAGGAGGTGATGGAAAAGCTGGAGGATGAAGAGGAAATAAATGCTGATCTGGTAGCCAGAAAGAGGAAACTGGAAGATGAATGCTCTGAGCTGAAGAAAGATATTGATGACCTTGAGTTAACATTGTTCAAGGCTGAAAAGGAAAAGCATATGACAGAAAACAAGGTGCTTTTTATTTCTGCTATTTGTATGTTTAATAATAGTTGCTCTGTGTATAGGTTGCAAGATTCTAACAGGAGTTAGAACACTAACAGGAGTTCAAGTATAAGGAGATCCATGGACCTGGTGTTGAATTTGGTCACAACTGTTGTGCGGGAAAACCAACCCATAATCATACAAAAGTGCATTAAAATCAAAGTTCAACATTCTTTTGTGACTTCTGAAGGGTTGATATATAAGCAGAGAGATTGTATAGTTTGGCCATATAATACAGATAAATAAGTCTCTTTGGAAGTCTTGTAATGAGTTCATTGCCTGTGTTAATTGATTACGTAAAGGCCAAAATTATTAGTGACCTTCAAGTGTTTTGCCTTGCAATAGGTGAAAAATATGACTGAAGTAGTGACAGGATTGGATGAGACTGTTGCAAAGTTAGTCAAGGAGAAGAAAGCCCTGCAAGGAGCCCAGCAACAGGCTCTGGATGACCTGCAAATTGAGGAGGACAAAGTTAATAACCTCACCAAAGCCAGGATCAAGCTGGAGCAGCAAGTGAACCACGTGAGCATGTTCAACACAAGGAGAAGGGGCAGATTGTTCAGTTGTTCCATCAGTTGTGTTTATATATGTTTCTGTAACAGGTTGAAGGATCTTTAGAACTGGAAAGAAAAGTGTGTGTGGATCTTGAACGAGCAAAGAGAAAGCTCGAGGGAGACTTGAAACTTGCACAGGAAACCATAGTGGATCTGGAGAATTATAAACAACATTTAGATGAAAATTTAAGGAAGTATGAGATAAAAAATGTGACAAGTTTACTATCTGGTTTTAACTGGACATATTTTCTTTTTTTTAAAAGAATATTTCCTTCACAGGAAAGACTTGGATTTTAACCAGAAGCAAAATAAAATTGTGGAACAGCAGAATTCAGGTACTCAATTGCAGAAGAAGATCAGAGAATTGCAGGCAAGATACTTTATGTAACTATTTTGTCATTACTGTTTGCTTGTTTAAACTGCAGTACCATGAACAATACTTGTCCAGGGTTTGGCATGGGCTCCGTCAGACATGGGGGACGCAGCTTCTCACAGACGCCTCCCCTGCATCCCACCACTACCAAAACCTGTCCACATAAATGCCATACAACAAGAGAGAGCTGTGATCTAAAGTTACCGAGAGTGGATCCATAGGGCTTTTCCTGTCAGTAACTCTTGGCCCACATTGCCAAAACAGTGGAATTTGAAAGGAGTCTGTTTTCCTTATAGTCTCCAAAGTAAGGGGCTTGTTGCTCTCCTGTGACAAATACACATTAACCTAAGCACTGAATTACCTGTTCCCTATTTAATTCCTGATGTGCTATTCCCTCATTATCCAGGCCCATGTTGCAGAGCTGGAGGAGGAGACTATGAGTGAGAAAGCAGCACGGGCAAAAGCAGAGAAGCATCGTGGTCAGCTGGCTCAGGAACTTGATCAAATCAGAGGAAACCTTGAGGAGGCTGGAGGAGCCACCACTGCTCAAACAGAACTTAACAAGAAGCGGGAGGCAGAATTCCAGAAGATGCGCCGTGACCTGGAGGAGGCCACGCTGCAGCACGAAGCCACGGCTGCCGCCCTGCGCAAGAAGCACGCGGACAGCACAGCTGAGCTCGGGGAGCAGATCGACAACCTGCAACGTGTGAAGCAGAAGCTGGAGAAGGAGAAGAGCGAACTCAAGATGGAGATTGATGACTTGGCCAGGAGCACAGAAACCATTACTAAGTCCAAGGTGTTTCTTTATAAGTTAAATACTTGAATTGCCAGTATTTCTGTCTGGTGGGAATTTAATGCCATACAAACACACCTACACAGATTTCACTTTCTTACTCTCTTTCAGGCTAATCTGGAAAAAAGGTACTGCACCCTGGAAGACCAGATGAGTGAGATGAAAGCCAAATTTGAAGAGAATCAGAGGAATTTGAATGAGATGGTGATACAAAAAACCCAGCTCCAGACGGAGTCTGGTAAGGAAGGCACAAAGATGGGCTGAGAGGATATTTTTTCCCTTCAGTAGCAAAGAGGTTTTCTAGTGTGTGCCATGAGTGAAACCTAATTGTTCATTGATACAGGCCCAGGTAACATTAGTTATAAATCAAAGGAAATGAGTTCATGAGGGACACTTCAAAGTTCATGTGCCAGTTGCAAGCATTATTTGCTTAGGTAAATTATTCCCAGAATGATGTGACATAGCTCACCTATTTCATGCAGGAAAACTGTGAATTTGGGGAGTCCAAAATTATTTGAGCGACCTGTTAGAACTTCCCAGAGTGCACATGTTCACCGTGTGTACAGCATCTGTTTTGTGCTCCCACCATGGAGATGGTTGCTGCACCCAAACAGGCTCCTTGGAACTGTGTGAGTGATGAGTCCATGTGAGTGATGAATCCACTCCTTGGTCTGGTTGACTACAGGGTCAGACATCTCAAATCCCATCTGATGAAAACAGGAGCCCAGGAGTCTTCCTGACTAGTCCCTCAATAAGATCCTCTGCTTGGCCAAGAACTGGGAGTGGCCTTCAGGTGCTGCCCCTACTAGGGAGAGATGGGTGAGTGTGTGTGTGAGTGAGCCGTGGAGGAACACATGGATGTGCTGTGTTCAGAGCTGCCTAGCACTAATAGTAACAGCTCGAGACCAATAACTGTAGAAGCTTAATTGAGAAAAGGTGTTCCAATAAATATCAGATGTGATCTCCTTTCCTTCTCAGGGAAAAGGGAATGTACAACACTTCTAGGTGTCATGTGGAAGCACGTAGACCTTAACCAAATTTGTTCTCATTTCATTCTGAGTGATCTTTTGGAAGTGGTCATGCTTGCAAGATGATTCTGTAATTCTGTGACCAGTTTGTTGTAAGGTCACTGAGCATAGAGCTCAAGGGGAATCTTAGAACAAAACTGAAAACTTGAGAAAAAATGTAAAGTGGCTCAGGAAAAATCTGAAAAAGACAATATTGGAGGGCTACAAGAAATTCCAGGAATTCTGGAGATAATGGCATGACCTCTAGGCACCCCTCCAAGAAACGAGACAGGTGTACTTCAACCCACAGGACAGAGGGTGATATGGAATATATGTTTTGCAGTTACTGTAAATATTATGAAGTGGAACTTTAGAGTTTACCTTTTGTATCACAGTATTTGTATCACCAATTATGGGAAGCTGCTAAAGCACTTTTTGTCAGTTCAGCCAGTGTGACAGCATAAAATCCTACTGTTTCAAAATGAAAACTGGGCTTTCAAAGAAACAAGTAAATTTTCTAAAGCAAATTTGTCTTTAGGAAAAAAAAAAAATTCAGGATGCTTAATCTGGACAGGGCTGAGAATTTGTCCTCTCTTGTCACAGGTGAACTAAGCCATCAACTCAAAGAGAAAGAGACTGCAACGCTGCAGCTGTTGAGAAGCAAAGAGGCAGTTACACAGCAAATAGAGGAACTCAGGAGGCAGTTAGAAGAAGAGATTGAGGTAGTCTGAGTTATCAAGCACATGCAAGGCTTGAAAATGTATCAAGAGTCTCAGTTCACTTAAAAAACACTTTTGGAAGTTTGTAAGTATTGCCCACAGACTAACACAATAAAATTACTCTTGAGAAGGACGTGTACAGTGAGCACTGTGTTTAAGCTCTTTGCTAAAGATGACTGACATGTTAGAAGTGATTTAAGTTTTTCAATTTTAAAGCCGTGGTTCATGTGATTTCTTTTGCTTCTGTAGCTGCAGGGAAGAAAAGTTGCAGCATATGCCAAGGTGGAAGCATCAATCTTGGTCTTTTCTAGGGGTAGAGCTGAGAAAAATTGGTGGCAGCTGAAGGCAGCTGCCAGAACACTTTTAAAGCCTAGGCCCTTTGCCCTCTGCCCAACCTACGGTGACCATTTGAGGTGTGCAGGCTCATGGAGTTGCCTGCTGGTCACAGCCAACACAAATACATAATATTATGGGTAATGTTTAGGCCAAGAACGCCCTGGCCCACGCCCTGCAGTCGGCTCGCCATGACTGTGACTTGCTCCGGGAACAATATGAGGAGGAGCAGGAAGCCAAGGGGGAGCTGCAGCGCGCCCTGTCCAAGGCCAACAGCGAAGTGGCCCAGTGGAGAACCAAATACGAGACGGACGCGATTCAGCGCACGGAGGAGCTCGAGGAGGCCAAGTACGTGGGCAGTGGGATGAGCTGTCCAGATGTTACTTATATTGTGCAGGACATAGATCTACTTCTAGTAGCCCAACCTGAATTATTTTACTGGCGTTTGCAATACTCTTAATTAAAATTACATACATACTGCAATGATTTTTTCAATCATATGCATGTTTTATTTATGTTCCTTAAGGAAAAAACTCACTCAGCATCTCCAGAAAGCAGGACAGCAGGCAGGGACTGTGAATTCCACGTGTGCCTCCTTGGAGAAGATGAATTTGAAGTTGCAGAGGGAGGTGGGGGATCTGACATTGGACGTAGAGAGAGCAAACACATCAGCAGCTGCCCTGGACAGGAAACAGCAGAACTTTGATAAGGTGATAAGTGAGCACAGTATCTTTCAAGTGTAGACCAAGATAAAATAATATTTTCGGTACTAGCAGGAAATAAAACAGAATAGTCTTTCCTATGAGGAAAGGCTGAGAGAAATGGGATTGTTCACCATGGAGAAGAGAAGACTTCAGATTGACCTAATTGGAGCCTTCCAGTACCTGAAGGGAGCTGACAAGAAAGATGGAGAGACATTACTTAAAATGGCTTGGAGTGACAGGACAAGGGGCAGTGGCTTCACACTGACAGAGAGCAGGGTTAGATGGGATATTGGGAAAAAATTCTTCCCTATCAGGGCACTGACACAGGTTGTCCAGAGAAGCTGTAGCTGCTCCATCCCTGTAAGTGTTGAAGGCCAGCTTGGATGAAGCTCTGAGCAACCTGGTCTAGGGGAAGGTGTTCCTCCCCATGGCAGGGGACTTGGAACTAGATGATCTCCAAAATCTCTTCCAACCCAAGCCATTCTATGATGCTATGATGTCTTTCAGGTCATGGCAGAATGGAAGGAGAAGTATGAGGAAAGCCAGCTGGAGCGGGAAGCTCTCTCTAAAGAATCGTGCTCACTAAACGCAGAGCTTTTCAAAGTGAAAAATGCCTACAAGGAAACCTTAGATCAGCTTGAAACAATCAAACGGGAGAACAACACTCTTAAGCGTACGTGTTTGGCTTTGGTTTCCCATTGGGTGCTGGAACAGGCTCCCCAGGGCAGTGGGCACAGCCCCAAGGCTGCCAGAGCTCCAGGAGGGTTTGGATGATCCTCTGGGGCACAGGGGGTGACTCCTGGGGATGGGGCTGTGCAGGGTCAGGAGTTGGACTCGATGATCCTTGTGGGTCCCTTTCAGCTCAGCACATTCTGTGATTCTGTGATTAGCTGCTCACAATCTTACTACAACAAGGCCCTCTATGAGCACACTCATGTCTGCAGGAGATGCACTGAGTGACAGAACTCTGCCATTACTGTGCTCTCCATCTTAACCAGATAGATAGTGTCAATGTCTCTCCAAAAGTTGCCAAGCAGGTTTGTAAAGTGACAAAGCTAGTAAAGCAAATGTCCTGGCTCTCTATATCTGCTGCAGAGACATGGAGGTGCCATTCCCAGGTGAAGGTGATGACCTCAGGAGGCTGTAACAGCTTGTAAAACTGAGATTTACAGGTGCACGGAGTGCAATGACAGGACCTGTAGGACACTGATGGCCTATCCAAAGACATAACACATGCAGGGCTCTTCCAGGCTCCCTGTAAGGAGGGCTGTGAAACCACACCAATGCCCCACTTGTCCTGCATGACTTGGCTGTGTCTGTTTTTATCTGTACGTATTTACAGACACATATACCACTGTGTACATATGTATGTATGTGTATACATATTTATACATTCAAAAGAGATGCTGAACGCTGCCACAGAGCATAGAGTTCAGCTCCTCTGCTTGATGTCGTTCTTCTTTCACAGAGGAAGTAGCTGATCTGACAGAGCAAATTACTGCAAATGGCAAAATAATCAGAGACCTTGAGAAAGCCAAAAAGCAAGTTGAAGTAGAAAAAAATGGGCTGCAACTAGCTCTGGGGGAGGCAGAGGTGAGTTAGTCTAAATATTACTCGAAAAAGTAGAGAGCATGCTAAGCAACTTTTTGTTCTCTTTCCTGGCACTGCCTGTGTGCAATATTGATTACCACAAACTTTTGCATTTTCTGTGATTTTCTGATCATGATCTCTGAAATGTTACCTTCATCTTTGTTTTTATCCTTTTTCTTTTAAAGGCAGCTCTTGAGCATGAAGAGGTCAAAATCCTTGCTGTCAACCAAGAACTGACTCAGATTAAGACAGAAATCAACAGAAAGATTGCTGACAAGGATGAGGAAATCAACCAGTTAAAAAAGAACCATGAAAGGACTTTGGAGACAATGCAGGGTGTTCTGGATGCTGAGATCAGGAGCAGAAGTGAGTCTTCAAGGCTGAGGAAGAAGATGGAGGGAGACCTGAATGAAATAGAGATCCAGCTCAGCCATGCCAACCACCAGGCTGCTGAGGCACAGAAACACCTGAACAGCATCCAGGGAGCTCTCAAGGTCTTTATTTACCTTGTGGTTGGTTTATTTTTAACCACAGTGTTTGAGAAGTGCATTACGACAAAACTGACTCTTCAAATTTAGGACACCCAGCTACACTTGGATGATGCTCTCAGGACCCAGGATGACCTGAAGGAGCAGGTGGCCATGGTGGAGCGCAGAGCAAACCTGCTGCAGGCTGAAGTTGAGGAGCTACGGGCAGCCCTGGAGCAGACGGAGCGGTCGAGGAAAGTGGCTGAGCAGGAGCTCCTGGATGCCACTGAACGTGTGCAGCTCCTCCATACCCAAGTAGTTTCCTTTGCTAAGACTGACATATTGTAGGGTCTGGAGGTTCATGGAGTAAGAATGAATAGTAATTTGTGGCCTGTGTGTGCAAGAGATGAAAAACAGACACTCAAAGCCTCTCTCTTTCTCCTTTGTAGAACACCAGACTTTTTAATACAAAGAAGAAGCTTGAAACTGATATGGCACAAATCCAAAGAGAGATGGAAGATGTTACTAATGAATCAAAAAGTGCTGAAGAAAGAGCAAAGAAGGCAATGACAGATGTGAGGATGTTACTGTGTTTTTCCCTTTGAATTTCCAGAGTTTCCAGAAGCATTGCTGCTGGGAGTTAACGTAAATACTCTTGTCACGTGTTGTCTAAGAACCTGTCAGTGGGCATGGTTGAAAAGGCTGCCTGTCAGAAGAGGATTAGAACAACAGGGACCGTGTCCTGCTGAGAGATGAGTTATTGGGGCTGTTGCCTTCAATTATGAACTAAACCCGTATTTAGTTGGTTGTAAACAAATAACTTTCTTCAGTGCTGCATGAAAATGTAATCCACAAAGAAATCCTGCAGTATTGAAACCACTACAGTGGCTAATGTATTTGAATAGTTGTCTTTGCAAAATCCAATTTAACAACTTTTTAAATGAGAATTGTAAATGTCCATTCAAAATTGGTGCTAAATCCTTCCATACAAGGCCTGTGAAGGTCAACCAGGCCATAGGGCTGGTATGTCATAGAACTCAACCTCTTAATGATTTTTGATACAGAGGAGCAAACCAAAATCTTAACACTTTAATACATTATTTGGAGTTAAAATAGAAAAACACTTTTCCACTTGCTCATGAAAATGAAAAAAAAAAAAGTTAAATAAAATCACAGAAACATTAGAATTGGAAAGGACCTCTGGAGTTCATCCAGTCCAACCCCCATGCCAAGGCAGGGTCACCGGGAGCGGGTGACACAGGATGCATCCATGTGGGTTTGGAATGTCTCCAGAGAGGGAGACTCCACACCTTCCCTGGGCAGCTGTTCCAGTACTCTCCATCTTCCATGGAAAGAAGTTCTTTCTTATTTTGATGTGGAACTTCTTATGTTATAATAATTTCTATTCTGTTTGAATAAAAGTGAAATAGAACATTACAATGAATTATACACACACACACAAATATATAAAATGTCTAGTGCTATTATTTTATTCTCACATTTTTCAATACACACTTCTTCAGATATTTTGCTGGCAAAGCAACTTCTTGAATTTTACATTTTTTGTAACTAATGCCACTCAGTGTTTCACCAAAATCTTCATTTTATTGTGTGGGAGTCCAGCGTTTGAGAGCAAACTAAATCCTAGTTTGTCTGAAATAGAACAGATTCTTTTAAACTACTTTGTGCCTTGTGGCAGTAACCCTCCAGGCTGTTGTGGCAATAGCAGGGCACTCACCAGAGCACAGCACCCACCACACTCCAGGTGTTGAGCACAGGAACCTGTTCCCAGGCTCTGCTGTGGCTCCAGCTGTGTCCTGTATGCAGGAGAAGGAGTCAGACACTTGCCTCATTTCTGTTGGCATTTAGAGGAATATTTTCCTTAAATGAATCCAGGTTTGCTCTGCTGATCCCACCTGAGACATCAGTGAGTAGACCTCTTTTCTGTGAGAGTTCTCAGCAACTGCACTTGGGAAATTCCAAACTGCTGTGTCAGGAGCAGTGTCCTGGCTTGGTGGCCAAGGCCTTTCCTTGACCTTCCCTATGGACATCTGGACAGCAATTCTTAATTCCCAGTGCTGTTTCTTGCTTTCATGAGGATTTACTTGTAGCCTCTTTTGTCTTCAGAATACACTTCTGCTGAGGTGAAGAGAGTTGGTTGCTCCCTCCAAAGTAATTGTGCCTCAAAATGGAAAAAGCTACCCCCCAGGTCCTCTGGTTCCTCTTCTTCCCAATCCATGAAGGTGTGTCAGGGCAGGGTCAGGTTGGATCTCAGCAAAAGGTTCTTCCCCCAGAGGGTGGTTGGCACTGCCCAGGCTCCCCAGGGCAGTGGGCACAGCCCCAAGGCTGCCAGAGCTCCAGGATTGTTTGGACAACGCTCTCAGGGACAGAGTGGGATTGTTGGGGTGTCCTGTACAGGGCCAGGAGTTGGACTTGATGATCCTCGTGGGTCCCTTTCAACTCGGAAAATTCTGTGATTCTTTGATCATACAGTGTGACAGAGCACTTACCCTTTCTGTCATTCCAGCTCTGCGTGTGCAGCAAGACAGTCTTGTCCCATCCTTTTTCCTACTATTTCCTGTCATGTTTCTGGCACTGTCGTGTCACGGAAAAAAAATTAAGCAGGACATGGGGTGGCAGGAATGGTCAGCAGGAAACAGGAGAAAATGCTTTGCTGGTGCACAGCATGCACTGTTCCTTCACATTCCTCTGGTTTCTTGTGTCATCTTCCTCCCAAGGTGGCCATGATGGCAGAAGAGCTGAAGAAGGAGCAGGACACCAGTGCCCACCTGGAGAGGACAAAGAGGAACCTGGACCAGACAGTGAAGGACCTGCAGCTTCGTCTGGATGAGGCCGAGCAGTTGGCCCTGAAGGGAGGCAAGAAGCAAATCCAGAAGGTGGAGGCCAGGGTGAGTATCAGCACTGAACATTGGAGTCAGAGACACCTGCAACGGTGAATTGGGAAGGGGGAACTCCAGGTCAGGGTTTTTAGCCCATTACCTGGGGGGATATGCCCCCTCACCTCCCCCCTGCCTCGGGGTCCCAAGAGCCCAGCAGGGACTCACACAGAGACCACAGGAGAAGAGACGAGCGAGAGAGGGTTTATTGTCAGGGTAGGGATATACATAGGTTTTAGGGGGATTTAAAAATTCACCAGCAGAAAATCTCAGGGGGTTTACAGAATTCACCAATAGCGAGGAAGGTTTAACAACCAATAGGAAAGGGTTAACAAAGCCAATAAGAAGACTTCTCCTTATCTTTCCCAGGACATTCCTGCAGACAGATAACAGTTGATGTGGGGGGAGAGGGGGGTTTGGGAAGGAGACCAGTGAGTTAGCAAAAACTACAAAAAGCTATTTTGAAACTTCTGTTTTCACGACATTTGTACTGTTTTCTTCATTTTCTTCACAAGTCCATTTCTGAAAGGACTTTTTCCATCCTAAATAGGGCAGGTCCACTGCCACAGACACCTTTCTTCTCCGAGTCCTGTGTGATTCTTGCTTAAGATAATTGTTGATTAATTCACCAGATCCAAGAATTAGAAGCTGAGCTGGAAGAAAAACAGAAACAATCTGCAGAGGCTACAAAAAACATCTGCAAATATGAGCGTCGTGTCAAAGAGCTCACTCTCCAGGTGGGCAAAAGTAGAAAGCAATTCTCTTGATGTTTTGTCTCCTAAGGACATGTAATTGCATATTCTCTTTCCACAGAATGAAGAACACCGGAAGAACATGGTGAGGTTACAAGATCTGGTAGATAAACTGCAGATGAAAATCAAATCCTACAAAAGACAAGCTGAGGAAGCTGTGAGTCACTAAACTGAAGCAAATACTTATTTATCAGTTCAGAGTACCATCAGTTTAAAAGTTAGCTTTGTGCCCCAGCATGTTGCCAGGTGGTTTTTAATTTCTTTTTTGTTTTGCAATTTCAGGATGAACAATCCAATATTAATCTCTCCAAACTGAGAAAAACACAGCATAAGATAGATGAGGCTGAGGAAAGGGTAGATATTGCTGAGAGCCAAGTAAACGAGCTCAGAGCCAAAGCCCTAGAAGGCCCTGCTACAAAGGTAAGGCTTCACAGCAGGAGGCAGGTGTGCAGTTGTGCTGTTTGCTCAACCACGTTGAGCAGCAGGTTTGTGCCTTGCCAGTGGGTACAGCCATCGTTCAAAAGGACAGCTCTGGAAGGGAGGGACTTTTGAAGAAAAGCTGAGAGGGTTGGGGTTGTTCAGCCTGGAGAAGAGAAAGCTGTGAGGAGGCCTTATTCTGACCTTTCAGCATATAAAGGGGACTTATAAGACAGAGAAAGACTTTTTAGGAGGGCTTTTAGTGGCAGGGCATGGGATGATGGTTTTAAACTGAAACAGGGTATGTTTATGTTGGATATAAGGAAGAAATATTTCACAATGAGAGTGGTGAGGCCCTGATACAGGTTACCCAGAGAAGTTGTGGATCCCCATCACTGGAAATGTTCAGGCTCAGGTTGGATGGGGCTCTGAGCAACCTGGTCTAGTGAATGTCTAGTGAATGGTCTAGTGAATGGTCTAGTCCATGTCAGGAGTTTTGGACCAGATGATCTTTGAAGGTCCCTTCTAGCTCACAACATTCTGTGAACTATGATTCTCTGACTCTGGTATTTCAGGCTCTGGTGCTGAGCATTGCTTTGCGGCTGATTTCATCAGATTAGTTTCAGATTTAAGGAGCTGCTTCATTAAGTGAAAGTAGTGTGAGTCAACCTAACTCTGAACATTCCTAAAACATCCCTTCTGTGAGTCTTATGCAGAATTAGCATTCTGACTGGGAAAAGAGCAGCAGGTCTGTGTCTTTAGCTGACCTTCCCATCTCCAACCCAAGACTGGCACAAGATCTGGAGCTATCTTTCCTAGTGTGATCTTTTGACTGCAGTAGTCTAGTGTAGTTTGTGGCTGGAAAAAAACCCACAGTGCATGTCTTGGAAAAACTACTAGGGCCTAGAGCACATATCCAGGAAATGGCGGGCCTCGGCTCCAGGCTGCTTTCTGCAGCATCCTCTTACTCATACAGCATTTTCACTCTGAAAGAGATGCTTTCTCCTGAAGGATCTGACCTGGGACTTAACAGACACTTTTGGTTCTGCCAGAGGCTGGTCTGCAGCTTTCGCTGAGTCACTTAACACCCTGCACCAGGAAAAGGCTTTGACTCCTCAGTGCTTGCCAGGGTATCCTGTCAAAAACCAGGGGCCACACTAGAAAGGCTCCGTCTAGGTTCTTCCAGCTGTCTCTAGACATGAGACTACTTTATAGAGGGAATGTTCAGTCTCTAATTGAATTGGAAGCCCAAACAGAGGCAAGATTTCAGGTATCTCCTGTTGGATATGCTTAGGTAAAGGCAGATTGAGCAGACTGACTATGGGCCGCTCTCTACAATCTGCTGTAAGTTTAGATCCTCCTTGAGGTTCCATGCTTTACGTTCACTTTTGCAAACGCTGGTGTACTCCTTATCCCAGAGAGTGGGGGTTGTTTAAGCACTGTGACATGAAAGTAGCACTTCAGGAAAGCCAACAGATGTGTTTCTGCATTTGAACCCATCAGTCCAACAGCATGATGTGTGGTGATGTGCAGTCTTAAGGGGTACAGACACCACTGCCTTGACCTGTGTTCCACTTGCAGAACCTACCTGGATGGTGCATTGGAATGGATGATTCCAGGGATTAAAAGACTCATCTGGACATGTGTAGACTGAACAAAGCCTCTCCTTTCCAGGTGGTGGTCAGAACTGAAAAATGAGCTTCCTCTGGGATAACCAGAACTTCCACAAAGTATCTTTCCAGCTGTGGATTTGCAGTAGCTAGAGCTACACTGGTAGGAAGTAATCTTCTATTTGTTTATGAACACAAACATTTTCTGTCACTGCTGCTGTACCAGTGTCAATAAAATAGATACCTGCAACTTCAGATGCTCCAAATGTGGATGTTCAAATGAGAGTCATTTTGTTGCTAAGCTTAGCATAGTTAAAACTGTGTGTTTGACTCTTACTGCTGCTATGATCAGTTCAACCAATTTTATCCTGAATTTAAAGCCTAGATGTTTGACAGGTTTCCTCCTCACCTTCTGTTTGGAAGCAGGTATCCTGACCTTGTTAAATGAAGCTGAAAATAAAATACTGTACGAACAGATGTGGCATGTCAAAGATGCAATGTGAACAAAATTACAGGGCTCATGCTTAGTTACACCGCTGTACTTCTGCATGGGAGAATGAGACTGGTGCAGTCTGCAAGCCCACAGCCATCTGTGTGCATTGCAAACTGAGTGTTTAGAATCTCCTTATAGTCAAACCACCTGTCAGAAAGTTGGCATAATTCTGACCTACCAAGTGTTGAAGCTCCACGCAGAGCAGGACTTGAACTTACGTGTCCTATGTGCTTGTTCCCATGGAAATAGTTATCAAATGCTCTGCAGAGTTAGCAGCAAAGTCTGAGTAGCTGCCCGAAGCTCATCTCCCCAGTGGCACTGGTTACCATAATTCTGCTTGGTGTTTCCCAAGGACAAATATGTGTTCAGCTACTTCGTGGTGAATTTAGGGTATAGTTGAAACCGTTGTATCTCAGGTAGTGAGAAAACCCAGCAGACTGCTGAGGAGACATCCTTGGCAGCACAGGAAGGGCCGGAGAGTGAATGGGATACATTTGGGCAGACATTCCAGTGCTCTGAGAAGTTGAATTAATTTGTGCATAGCACCAGGCACTGTGTCAAATAGGATGCTGGACACTGTTGGGAAGTTCTAGGTGAGTGCTTCCCATCTGTGTGCCTACGAAAGGATTATCAAAATGGGTCTCCTTATTTGTCTCCAGGACACAGCCAGACAGTGCTCAGGAAGGGGTCTGGTCTGCTTCTGCTGACAGTAACAAGGAGGGGAGAGGAGAAACCTAAGATGTTCTGTCACTCCTGTCTGAAAAAGAGTGATGGGTGTCACATCTTTCTCAGTTTTCAACTACAAAAAGGTTAATAGAATCAGCAGACACCTGTCCCTCCCATGACACCTTTGAAGGTTTCACCATGGCTCCCTGTCAGACACCTTTTTTTTCATCCCTCTCTACCCAGTGCACTCACACTCATCGGCAAAGAGCCAGGGTGGCCCTATTGCCAGGCTGAGCAGCGTTTGGGGTTACTGATTTCCCCTTTCCCCTTGTTCTCCAGAGATCTGTGAACTAATGCCCTAGTTACAATTGGGGTTTTTTACATTTCCTTGAAAGCATTTGATAATGATTATTACACAATGGCCCAACTTTTCTTATTACTGCCCAGGAAATAGCCTAATGAAATACCAAATTGATGAGATGCAAGATCTTCAGTTTGTCTGAGAAATCTGGAACTTTAATAAACCTTATCAGTCAGTCTAGCCATAGTTTCCCCAAAAAATGTCCCCACACCGTGATCCTTTCAAGACAGGCCTCCATCCACTATTATGGGCTTGTGATTTTGGGAAATCAGAATTGAATGTTAGTTTTCACACCCATTGGGACATATCTGGGTGTGTTGCTCTTTTTCTTTCCCATGGGATGACTTCTGTTTCAGTTCCTGTTGCCTGGAAGCAGCTCTTTCCCAGGGGAATTCCTGTACCTTGTTCTCAGCAGCTCATGGCACAATGCTGTGCTTCAGGATGCAATCCCAAGTCCTACTTTGCTCTTAGGCCATGTCACTGGCCCTACTCCACCATGTCAAATGCGTGGTTACCCAGTGCAATAATTTACTTCATAAACCTGTAGAAAAACAGTTATATTTTGCTTAGGAGCAGCCATGCAAACCCAGTGGGAAGTTACTAACTGCTAGGTAAGTCTAGCAACCCTAATCAGACTGGCATTACTCATTTCAGAGTGTCCAGGCATCAGTAATCCCAACCCTCTTTCCTGCTTTTGGTACTAACTTTGCTGTTTTGCTCTTGCCCCAGCTACACCATCCCTGGTCCTCTTAGATCTCCCCTCACCTGCTCAAGCAGAGCGGGCAGAGCACAGCAGCCCCAGCAATTCCTGAAAGACTCTGCAGGGATGTGACTTTAGCAGGATAATTCCTACCCTCACTACACCAGCTCTTTTCTGCTGGCAGTGCAGCTCTCTCCCATTTATAACGGGGAATTCACTCTTGGCCTAAAGTGTGTGCTCTGACTCATGTTGGGCTTGGGTGGATGGCAGTGCCAGAGCCTGGCTCTGCCATCTACACCTTGAGCCCACAGGCTGACTGTAAACGGAGAGCATGGTGCCTGTGTTGGCATAACATGCCACGGGTGTGGGTCTGGCTGGTTGAGGATCCTGAGAGCAGGACTGCAGATCTGGGCTCAGGGCCTGCTGGCAGCAGTGCAGCTCTGTGGGAAGCCTGTGGTGTGCTTTGAACTGTACCAATGGCACGTGATAAGAAAACTGGAAGAAATGCCTGGCCATGGGCAAAAACCTTCACAGCTCGAGTTACTGCAAGGAAGTTTAGCCAGTGCAGATGGTTCAGGGCAGCACGAGTGCGAACATTCCACTGCTGGAGACCCTCAGCACACGATCCATCCCAGAGCCTGCCAGAGCAGGGACCAGATGCTAAGGCCCTGGCTGAGACTCCACCTGGCAAGGTGCTCTGCAGGAACCTGAACCATACCACATGGCACCAAATGGGGTGGGGGGAAGCCTTTATTACCAGCCTGACCTTTCAGTGAGCAGCCAAGGGGAGACTGTGCACAGTGTCCACACCCATTGTACTGTGTTCTGAGACACACAGGGGGTGAAGAGTGAGGACAGAGGTGCTGGCAAAGCCAGACTGGGGAAGGTTCTAGCAGGAGGCAGTTTAACTTTTTAGGCTGCTGGAAACTCGCCCATCAATGAAGAGTTGTGCCTCTTGTCTGCCATCTGAACAGATGGAGTCTTCATCTGCAGGAGCACTGGATGTGCTTGGGAATGGCTTAGAAGGCTGAGACCATGCCAAGTATCCTTGGAGCTACCAGGAGATCAGTTCCCCAGGGCTGTGGGATTGGAGTTAGTGGCAGCACTTTATAAGCTACCCAACACACACTCAATCCCCTGACTACTTGTTCCTGCCTGCTAACACTGCTGCTATGACTCCAGCTGAATGCGGGGGCACAATGGAGACTGATTTGGCTGGTTGAAACAGCTGGAAAACTCTTCTGGGAGAATGGGGATTATTCCCCAAACAGCTTAATGTTCAACTTTTCATTAAGCAATGAAAATGAAACAGAAACTTCATAAAAAAGCAGAATTAAAAAAATTCATACTAGAAAAAGAAAGAGGATGTTAAAAGGATGGGAATAAGTTCAGAAGGGAATTTGTGATGGCTGGGAAGAGGAAAAGGGACCTCTCAAACATTCCTGATGCTGAAGAACCACCCACAGATGGAGAGCTTCAGGTAGAAAGAGGTGAATACCCTCCTGGCTGCAAAGGATTTGTATTTCAATACATCTCCTCTGGTATCTCTCTAACTCTTGTGGATGTGGATGAAAATAAAGCAGGCAGCTATGTGCCCTAGGCTCAGGGGCAGGTGCACACCCTCAGACAGGGCCTGCCATAAGCACAATGTGCTGGTGGCACTGAGGGCTGGGCACAGTTGTCCCCGCACACCCTTCAAACTCACAGCTCCCTCCACCCCCACCTCCCAGGCTCCCAGGTCCCACCATAACATCCCTCAGCCTTCACAAGAGACATTCCTAATGGAGGAGACAAGGCTGCAGAGGGCTCTGGAGGTTGCCCATGGCAGGAGGATCAGCCCATCATGTGTCTCCTTTCCTCCTCAATGTCAAAAGCCCAAATTAGCCCTGCTCTCCTAAGACTCCTGCTCAGGGTCGTGCCTGTCTGTGGGGATGATTCACTTCCACTAATAGTGCCTGAGACATTCCTGGGAGGGCAGGCTGCCTTCTGTGTCTCAGTGCCACGTGCTGCCCTGGAGGAGCTGGACAACTGTGCTGTGTCCCAAGACAGCAGATGCTATTCTTACCCCAGGGAGACTTGCTCCAGCACAGCTCCATTCCTAGCTGAAAGGTTAAATGTCAGACTGTGGCCCGAGCGTGCTCTCCTCTTTGGAGCCCGTGAAATGGTGCTGTGCCAACCCAGCACCTGGGCACTCTCCATTCCCTCCTGGGGACGTGCTGTCCCACAGGGAAAACAACAGCTGCCCAGGTACTTCCAGCAGCCGCTCGGGGCTCAGTTGTGGTGGATGGGGGCATCCACTCTCTTGTAAAGTAACAAATTAACACAAAAGTCCCTGAAAGCCAATCTTTTGCTCTGCTGACCAGCAAGAGGCCCCAACCCATGAATCCTTTCCCTGGTGAGGAAGGCAGAGGCAGGGATTGCTCCAAACCTGGTCCAGGAACAGCAGCATTTCAGAAAGTCTTGTCCCCTCTCTCAGCAAAGTGGAGGAGGAGCAGCCTGTTGAACACATTGAGATCAATAGAGCTGGGCCCCAGTGCATTATGTGTGCACAGCTGAACTTAGTGTTTTGTGACTCTTGTTGCAGAAAAAAAAGTGGTGAGCTGCTAAGTAAGAGAATGTGGAAGAATAACCACAGTGCTGAGGGGGGGTTGAAACCATGCTGGGGAGTGCAGAGAGTGTCTGGGAGGAGGAAAGCAAGATGGATGTGTCTGAGGAAATGAAATACATGTAAGATGTTAGAAGATGTGGGGGTGGAAGAAATGACAACTCAACATCAGGTTTGGGGAAGAAAGGTCAGGAGAAATCTGAGGGAAAACTGCTGGTAAACCCTGCAATGATAATCTGCAAATGAGTAACTCGTATTACTGCTGAGGTGACGCCTGGCTTGTCTCTCATGCCCATGGGGCTGAGCAGAGCAGAGCTCATCCCCAGGCAGCATTTACCCAACCTGGGAACACAAGCTGTACTGGGAGGTGGGAGTGAAAATACAGACCTTCTTAGAGGGCTGAAGAATTCAGGGACTACTGAGAGTCCCTGGCTGGAGCCTGGAAGCCCCAAAACGTGGCCAGACTTTAGCTGCCCCAGCCTGCTCCCCAGGTAGCCTGAGTTGGGGTCCAGCAGCCCCAGGAGCTGCTGTTCTCTCTGACAAGTGGATGGGGGTGGGGAGGGGCAGAGTGGCCCAAATTTTGAACTGCTGCGGTGGCTCACCCCGCAGGGACCTGGCTTGGCACTCTGTGAGCCCAGCCTGTGCCACCACCCAGGCATGTGTCTTATGAAGAATCATCCAAGAAAAAGCCCAAACAACCTCAAAGTGGTGGAGGAGCTGAGATCAGAAGCCAAGTGTCTCTCAGTGGTGAGAGCCGCTCCTGCCCATTCTGGGAGGATGGGGCAGATACGTAATGGGGAAAGGAACGAATGAGCTGTTCCGAGCTGGGGGATGATGGATGCAGGAGGAGCAGTCTGGGAACAAAATCACCTCTGACAGCAACTGCTATGAAGTCTGCTGGATTATGAGGATCAAAGAGGGACACTGATTTAAGGAAGTTGAATTCCTCACTGCTTTATGGGGAATGAGGATCATTTTGCATTGATACTCTGTGGAGCAAGGCTGCCTGTCACCTGATAAGGGCTTGTGCAAAGGTCTTGAGAAAAGCTTCAGAGTGGCTATAAATGATCATCTCTGAAAAAATGTTTTAAATAGATCCAGGTGATTGGCTCATATAGGGCTGCTGTTCAACATGGACAACCAGAGAGCTTAAACGCAGCGTTCCAGTAGTAATAGAGAAAACGGTTGAAAACATCCCTCTTTTTTGGTAAAGGAAAATTCATCAGTTCACACTGTAAATGCCTATCAGTAGCCCCAGGAGAGGAGGAATCATAGAATCATACAATGGTTTGACTTGGAAGGGACGTTAAAGATCATTTGGTTCCACCCCCTGCCATGGGCAGGGACACCTTCCACAAGCCCCGTGCCCCGTACTTGGTTGCTCCAAGTCCCGTCCAACCTGGCCTTGGACACTTCCAGGGATGGGGCAGCCACAGCTGCTCTGGGCAACCTGTGCCAGGGCCTCACAGAGAAAAGTTTCTTCGCAAGATCTAATCTAAATCAACTGTCTTTTAGTTTGAAGCCATTCCCCCTTGTCCTGTGACCATGTGATCCTTGCTGTTAGGGTGTCACAGCTGTGGTCTCACAGGCCCTGCGACCCCATCACCCTCCCCCGCAGTGCCAGCAGCACAGCCCTGATGCCAACACGGGACTGCTGGGGAAACAGAGTCTAGCACCTATGAAGATGTTGGGATCAGAGCGCAGACAGAGAATGCCCAAACTTAGCCAATGTGAGAGGCAAACAGCAGCAGGGAGTCATGTCATGAGTCTGCGGCGAAACCCTTTGAGGCACCATGACAGCTACTGTTCACCTGAAGACATTGTACAGGGAGAAGCAGGCACTCAGGGGACCTGAGGGACTGATTTGCAAGACAATATACACCTGTGTTTCTCAGCAAAGCAGTGCTGAAGTTGGCACAACATCTTGAGCTGTAAAAGATTTAACATGTATTTTCTCAGGCCACAGTTCTGATTGAGATGTCAAACACACCAGTTGTGGGCTGTCTGGTGTCACATTGTCATTATTGTCTTCTGCTGGGGCTGTTCTGCTTTGCACAGCTGATTTGCCCTTCAGGAGCACCAGGGACTTGTATCCTTTCCTTGGCATCTCAGATGGCTGCAGACAGCAATTAAGAAAATGTTTAGCCTAACCCCCAAGGGAATCTATTTGACAATATAAAATAGTGAGACTGTTGATAAATTTCCTAAGGATGCAAAAGGAACTTTTCTGCAACATAAAAACTTCATTCAGAAAATGTCACTAGAAGATTCTGCTACGTATCTTGTTGGAAACTTCACTGCAGTGACTCCGTCACTCAGAAAATCCACTGGCCTGTCTTAACCTTGAAAAGTCTAATTTTTAAAGTTAGCAGATTTATAGAAATTTCATACCAATATATTTCCATTTAGAGCACTGAAATTTGCTCAGAAGTGGGATCTGTGCATCTGTCACAAATGAGTGCCAGCTGAGGAAGATATCACCTCATTGCTGTCTTTTTTAGGATACAGTTGCTGCTACTGCTAATATTATGCACTTAATCCTGATTTTCCTTCCCTCCCCCTTTTGCCACTTGCTCTCTTTTTTCTTCATCTTACCCGGAGGCATCTTAGCCTGCCCACCCCACTCCCCTGCTCTGTAACAGGAGCTCCCCAGCTGCTTTGGTGGGTGACAGAAAGGGCATCCTGAATGTCACCTCCTTGGCCAGCTCTTCTGCTGGTGTTTACGGGGAACATGAGGAGTCTGAGTAACAGCATAGCTCTGACACTCAGTGAAGAGTTCTCACTCCACATAAAAGTTTGCTGCTTTACCTCTCTCCACTGCTCTGTTACTTGGGCTGTGCTACTCTGGATCTCATTCACTGTCATTTTGGTGAAAGCCACTGAGACAGATGTTGTCCTTCTGAGGCAGAAAAACCCTTTTTGCACATGAAACAGAACTTCAACTTTTCTGTCCATAGTCTCTGAAAGGAGGACCAGGATTAGGAAATAGGAAGGCTACCAGAATAGTGAATAGTTGCCTCCAAATGTCAGCTCAGTGCTCACTGGTGACCACAGAAGGCAAAAAGAGTATCAGGACTTATCAGGATCAACTGAAAACAAAAATCATTGTACCAGGCCCACAGACCACCTGCTGTCTGCAGATTTGACCTGTGCAGTTGGGAAGGGTACAGAGAGTGAGGACAAAATTGATGGGAGCACTGGGTAGTCAAGCTGGGAAAAGAAAAACCAGGTGGGGAAATGGTATTCTTACATAATATTATAAATAGTACAGGCAAAGTGAAATTGGATTTTCATGAAGCATCCAACGAACAGGAGATAATATTCACATAATGGCCACAGCAAAATGGCTTTGCCTATGCCAGTGTTCTGCAAGGCAGGATCCCCATTGTGGGAAGGCATCCAGGCAGTGGGCAGTGCTAAACAGCTGCTCCCAGAAACCAGAGCCACAGCTTTTCCCCATCTATCCCATCAGCTGCAAGCCTGGAAAGTCAGTGATCTTCCTACACTTACCTGTTCAAGCTCAGCCATTTTCCACCTCTCTCTGTGCAAACAGGCTGGTCCCAATGCTTGGATCAAAACTGCTGAAAAACACCTGTTTCTCCCATGCTGTTTTCTGATAACAGAGAGCAATGCAAGGGAGAAGCAGCACCACAGCATCTTTAATTAGGAAGCATCCTAGTGCTGTAACACCCATCTGTATTTTGGCAAAGAAAGCAAAACTGGTGTTTGTGGTTTGCTGTACAAATCATTTCTTTTGCACTAGTGACGAGGCAGAACATTCTTCCTCTGGAGATTTTTAGGGAATATATGCTAATTCATCTGAAAATAACAGGTGCAGTAAATGAACAAAAATCTTTGAGTTTCTCAACACTAGGTCATACTCGGTCACTATAAATGAGAGGAACCCACCTTCAGAAACATGTCCAAGCACAGCTGCTTGTCACCAAGCCTGTCCCCTGTGTGAGAGCATTAAGAGACCGTTGTTAACACATCAAACATTGATGTGTCTGTAAACAATGAACAGATGTATATAAATTCTATGTTATGGAATATCTACTGTGGTTTATGAGGGTCTGAAGATCAGTCGCCGAGCAAGCTGATTCAGTTGAAGTAGGGCAGAGTATTCACCAGTAGGGGCCTACCATATGCAGGGCTGACTTCCTTTCACCTGAGCTGTAATGTGTGCTCAGAGGAGCAGCACATCCATGCAGACATTCCTGGTGCCTCCCTTGGCCCTGAGCACCTCTCAGTTTCTGGTCAGGCTGTCAGGGACCCCAATCACCTGAGGAGGTGCTGAAGTGGCCCCAGGCACAGGAGACACTGCAATCTATGTAGGCACCTGAGCCAGCTCTCCAGAACATCAACCCACAGCAGAAGGTTCCCTGCTGGAGCAGAACTGAGGAACTCTGAGCTCTCTCCAGCCTCCCAGGGCTCACTAGCAGGGTGTGCAGGGGGGATCCCTGTTGAAGGGGATGTCTGCTGTATCCCATGAGCATTACAGGCTCCATGTGGGGGGGATAAGTAGGTGACTGAGACCTGAGAAGGCCAAAGGCTTGGGCTTCATATAGAGATAGTAGGAATGTGCTTGTGCTTCTCTCTGTCATTACTGGCAGGGACAGAGAATACATTCTTTTTAGTGCAGTTTTCTATGTGTAAATTATTTGAGTTTTGGTCCAGTCATATAACATTTTCCACCAGCTTGAGATGGTTTGTGCTCTAGAAGGCCTCACCACCTGGATGGAGCATCAGGCAGAGATTGGGTGTCTGGGGAGATTGGGATGATAACAAATGTTTTGGGTGTGAGAGTCTGCCATTCACAGGATCACACAAATCACAGAAGGGTTTGGGTTGAAGGCACCTTTAAGGCCCATCTAGTCCAATCCCCCTGACATGGGCAGGGGCATCATGTAATCTTATTTCCTTCAATGTTATGTTATGGTCAGAAATACTCCACAGAGTGTATGTTAGCTGCTGTTCACTGTATCACACCCATATTTTCTGACAAATGGTACCTGGTGAGAGAATGAAAAAGGTGTTTGTACCAGATTCCTAAAGCCCTGTGGTGGGCTGGGGAAATGCTCACCAGCATAGAATTACCACTGTGAATGTGTCCAGCCTGTGGTAGCAAGAGGACACTCCTATACCCTGCCTGCCCTGCCGCTCCCCACCTGGTGGAACTCCTTTCTGATGGGATAGGATACATTGTGGGCTTAAGCAGCTGGACTGCAAAGCCTTTTGCAGAGGACATTGAGTTTGAAGGCCTGAGACCAGGCCCTGAGAACAGAGAGAGCAAGCAGCAGAGGAGTACACCGTTCCCATGAGAACAGATAAATGCACTGGCAGGGGAGTGCACCATTCCCATGGCAGCAGAGAAACATAGGTATGCACTAATTGTGTTTTCTCTTACTGTAATCAATGTTATTATCTGACACACTTTCACAGAAAGCAAAACTTTCTTAGACTAGAACTCACCAATGGAAAAGGTGTTAGTGTCCTTTACGTAATAACTATTCAATCAGCGAGTGGCACAGTTACTGGACATTTTCTATTAATGTTGATGCCTGCTCGAAAATAAAGCTTCTTATTCTCTCATGGCATCACTTGTTGTTGTTCCTGTTGGCCACCTCGACGTTCTTACCGTAACAATACATTTTGCTGCCCCAATGAGCTCCATAGCTCTCTGCCTGCATGTCATGCTGCTCTTTGAGCACTGAAAGCAACCAAAGCCTCCTGCTGCTGAGGACATTTCCAGATGATGTTCTTCAGAAGCAGTATTACAGAATTGGTGATCTAGAGGGATTTGCTTTGGCAAGTTGCATGAAATTAACTGTCTCCAACAAAGCAGTGGAATCAGAGACTCATGTCCAATTGTCCACTTGAGAAATGCTGTTTTTCAGGACCCCAGGAAAATCTTGTTAGCATAAGAAGTGAAGGTGCAGATGCCTTTGCTGATTAGCTTTGAGCAATTGTCTGCTTTGGATGGATGAGGAAACCTCTACATTAAAGGCACAGAGCTGCTGTTGTGATAGACCATCTGGAGGTCTTTAGTGCAGTCTCTCACTTCAAGCACATCTATTGTTGGTGTTGGTCCAATTAGGTATAGCTTTGGTGAGCCAAGCTTTTCAGACGGAGACTCCACAAGCTCTATGGGTAACCTGTGCCATTTCTCCATTACTCAATAGTCAATAATTTTCCTAATGACTAAGTGATAATTTTCCTAATGTCTGAGAATTTTCCTAGTGTCTAAGTGGAGATTCTCAAGCAACAATTTGTGGTTATTGCCCCTTGTTACATTGTCTGCTGCTCATGAAAAAAGCTTGGCATGTTGTCTTTGTAGCTGCCCCTCGTGTACATTAGCCCTTTTTCCCTCAAACTCCACACCCTCAAACTGTCTTCATAGCAGAAGTTTTCAGACCCTTGCTCATCTTGCCAGCCACCTGCTGGACTCTCTCCTTTAAGATGACCTCCCTTTGGAAATGAGGAACCTAAAACTGACAACTGGTTTCACATGAGTGCTCAGCAGAGTCAAGCAGAGGAGAGAATAGCTTCCTATAATCCACTGACCCCACTTGTAGCACCACACAGTACTCAGTTCTCCCTGGTTTTGGTTAGAACATGGTGCTAATAATACCAAGGTCATGTTTGATCCCTATGTGGGCTATTCACTTAAGAGCTGGATTCAGTGGTCTTTGTAGGTCCCTTCCCACTCAGAATATTTTGTGATTCTGTGACTCTGCAGTAAGAGCACTCATATTCATATCCACCAACATCCTTCCTCTTAGAGGGCCCTCTGTCTAGTTAGGGGAGCACAAAACAGAGGGCTTGAGAGTAGCTCTCATGGTTAAAGATTTTGGATCACCAGACTACAAGAAAAGATTCCTTTTCCTACTGCAGAACCTCCTGTCATACAGGCACATTCCTGTGTTTCCAGTTCATGAGCTTGATGCCTCTGAACAGTCAGGAGAGAGAAGTAACCACCAACCAACACACAGCATCTGCAGGCACTTCCCCCTCCCCTCTCCAACCTGGCTGCTGCCTCCCTGAAAGTGCCTTCTCACTGCCTGTCTCTCAGCCAACCACTGGGATGAGGAGAAGAAAATACACATCTCCAGGGCTGGCAGAACGGGAGCAGCTGCCTGATAATTGTCTCAAGAAGGATCTATTTTCAGCATGACTCTCTCCTCCAGGGGAATGTGTGCCCTGCCGACACCACGTTGCTCTGCAGAACAGTCTGTATCCAGAGATGGCTTTCAACCTGTTGCTTCCCTTTTATCTGTGCCATGGTTTGTTTCTGGTCCCAGAGAAGTCAAGGCCTGCAGAGATGGAAATAGAATTGACAGAAAATTAATGGCCCCCAGGAAACATTGCATTCTCTTTTGCATTGAGGCACTTGCACTTTCGACAGATTCCTTTCTGGACAGATTTCTCCTTGCTGTGCCTGGGTATAAGAAACATGGCAATGTTTTCCCTGATGTAACTTTTTGGGATCTACAGAGTTAAAATACAGTGAAATCTGCATCATCCATTTCAGATTAGAGACTCCTTCTTTATAAAAAACCACTATACCAGTGCCATATAAATCATACCTGAGTGAGAGAGAGGAGCTGTGAAAATTAAACGGAATCCAAAGCAGATGCTCAGTAGCTTAGACTGCTCTCTAGAGTTGATCATGACAGCTGACCAAACACTTCACTTTTAGTGAGCTTTGTGTCCTACTTTATGTCCTACACTACAATGCTGAATGCTGGGTCACTTGCCCAACCTTTTTTGCACTTTCTCCTGCCTCCTCTTCCAGCCTGCACAAACTTATTCCTGTGTCGTTCCTGTCTAAACACTCACTGAGAGTTCATGTACTATCTGTGTTCACAACACATGCTCTTACATCTGCCATTTCTTTAGCTCTAATTTCCTTCAAATAGATATTTTAAAACATCAGCTGAAAACATTGAAGGAGAAGTTCTTGTTTTCTGTGTTTTATTTAGTTAATGCAATTGAAGAAAAAAGGAAATGGATCTGAATTTAGAGCTTTCAAGTGAAAGTAGTTGATGTTTTAACCTTTTATCTTCTTTTTCTGACCATTTGAAAGAGCTTGTGTAATGCTGTGTCTTCCAGAGGAGTTGCCAGAATAGCCTTGCTATTCAATTTGAATGGCACTGGACTATTTAACACTGAATTTTAACACTGAATTCAGTCAGGCCCTGTCAAACCAGCTGGTCTCTGTCACCAGGGTTGTTTTTACATTGAAGTACAACTGACAGACAGGGGAGCAACACATTCAGTGTCATCTAGAAATGCTACTGGTGGGGGAGGGAGTGCTATTTAATGTAAAGTATGTAATTTTAGCTGAACTTGGTATGCAAATTATTCTTTGCATATGGCTACATTTCCATGTGCACCATTCTGGAGAATTTTGCTAGATTTCAGTAATCCTTCAATCCTCGAATGATTAATACCAAGGACCTTTCAGGGATTTTACTCCAAGACACCAAGCAAAGCCAACTTACCCATAATCACATTATGTTAATGTTGGGATTTGTACTGGTCCTGAGGTACTCAGGACATACCAGTACATAAAGAGATAATAATGTAGACATAAGTCAATACCTGTGATGGGCACAGAAATTCCAATTAGGGATCCACAGTAACAATAGTCTCTGAATTTCAGCCAGCATATGTAGTTGCACTGTGGATTTGCATATGCCCACAGAAACCATCAGCCAAAGTAGGACCTCCTGTCACATTTGATGCAGGGTTAGGTGGGACAGTATATTCTGCAGCCCCCCTATACCCTGGGCAATCAGGCAGCATTCCAAATCTTTCTTGTAGGATGCAACTGTCTTCAGTTTCCTGCGTTTTTCTGTGTGAATCCTGTAGCATTCCTCTGAACAGAAAGGCTGCCTTCCCTCCTGAGGAGGGGACTGCAGCCAGAGTGTGCCTGGGCTGTCAGAGCTTAAGGGCTGCAGTCTCAGACCAGGCAGAACAGATTGGCAGAGAGTTTCTTCCCTGTTGACTCTGGGAACAGGGAACTTGTTCCTTCCCATTTCAGTGGATTAGGTTTACAGCTGCCATTTCTTTGTGCCAAGGAAAGTGCTGATTCTTTCTGGTAATAGGAAAGCTGCCAGATTCATACCTTTGAGATAATGGTGCTGGTTCTCCTACTGAACAGGGTCACAAGCTCCTATCTCTCAACCCTCAGGCTGCCTATTTCCACATAGCTGTTGTGGCATGATATTGAGAACAGCTTCAGTCAGAGTGGGCCAGAACCACTGTTAGACCTGGGTCCTGCTGGGTTGTAGTCCTAACACCCAGATTCTTCTCCAAGGATCAAACACAGACTGGTTTCGTGCCATTGGATAGTTCAATATTTGAGACAGTGAAGGCCAAGTCTCTGAAGTAAATGGCAAATGGTTTGGTCTCTAAACCAGCATATATATTCTTCTCTCCATGGATATTCTATTGAACGTACAGGCACCTCATCCTGTTTGTATGCAAAGTGTGGAGTTACTGGGGGAATGTAGAGATACCTGTGCACTGGAGTTGCTTTGCTTTAATGTCACAAAGAGTCTTTAGCTGGAAACCCACACATGATTTATAAGTCAGTTAGCAAGACATGTAAACACAGCAGTAAAGATTTGAGTCTTTGTGATTCTGTGATTGCTGAGGCCCATTTGATATTAAGTGTTTTCTCTGTGCAGCTGAGGACTGGTGAGGCCTGAGGTAATTCTGGGCTCCAGTAATGCAAAGCAAGTGCAAAGCCCTGAACCTGGAGCAGAACAGCCCCGGGCACCACTATGTGCTGCGTGCCGACCAACTGGAAAGCAGCGTTGCGAAGAAGGACCTGGAGATCCACTGGGACATGAAGTTGAACATGACCCATGTTCATGTCTTTCTGTGAAGAAGTTGAATGGTGTCCTGGCTGCATCAGGAGTGTTGCCAGCAGATAGAGGGAGGTGCTCCTTGCCCTTGATCAGCGCTGAGGCCACACCTGGAGTGCTGTGTCCAGTGCTGGGCTCCCAGTATAAGAGAGATATAGAGCTAGGGAGAGGGTCCAGCAAAGGGCCAGTACATGAATGAGTGACTGGACAGGAAAGGCTGAGAGAGCTGAGACTGTTCATCCTGGAGAAGAGAAGGCTCAGGTGAATCTCATCCATGGATATAAATACCTGAGGAGAAGGTGCACAGAGAATGGAATCAGACTCTTTTCAGTGGTGCCCAGTGACAAGACAAGAAGAAATGGGCACAATCTGACACACAGGAGGTTCCTCGTGAAAACTGGGAAACACTTTTCCTGTGCAGGTGACTGAGCATTGGCACAGGTTTCCCAGAGCTATTGTGAAATCTCCAAAAGTCATCTGGATTAAAGCATCTCCTTCATTGGCACGTCCTTTTCACAACCCTTTTCTGAAATTTGGACCACTTTCAAAAAAAGACTTTATGTTTCTATCACTGGCTTATGGGGACTTGCTGGCACTAAATTCAATCTCCAAAGAACTGCTGAGTGATTGTCAACATCCAGAGACACCTCAACTCACTGAGTGCTTCCCATTCAAACCAGACCTTTCCTCAGCCTGCCCAGAGCTGCCTGGCCAGACAAGGATGGATCCACATCCTGCACAGCATCACAGCAAAAACCCAGAAGAGCTCTCTGAGTACACTGGCTTTGTCATTGGCCGCTGCGAAGGCAAAGATTTTTCAGACCCCAAAGTGAGGTGATCTAGCCCAGCACTCTCAGCTGGACTGTCCATGTAGAATAATAGAGTTATATAATCTTTCTTTTTTGTTGGAAAAGACCTCCAAGATCATCAAGTCCAACATGTGACCAATCCCTATCTTGTCGACTAGACCAGAGCACTGAGTGTCACATCCAGTGTTTCTTGAACACCTCCAGGGATGGGGACTCCACCACCTCCCTGGGCAACCCCTGCCAATGTCTGACAGCCCTTTCAGTGGAGAAATTCTTCCTGATGTCCAACCTGACCCTCCCCTAAACCTAAATGGCACAGCTTGAGGCCATTTACTCTTGTCTTGTGCCTTGTTCCCTGGGAGCAGAGCCCGAACTCTACCTGGCTCCATCCTCCTGTCAAGGAGTTGCAGAAAGTGAGAAGGTCCCCCTTGAGCTTCCTTTTCTCCAGGTTGAGCCACCCAGCTGCCTCAGCTGCTCCTTCTCCAGCTCCGTTCCCTTCCCTGCACACACTCCAGTCCCTCAATGTCTTTCTTACAGTGAGGGGCCCAGAACTGGATGCAGCACTCAAACTGTGGCCTCACCATTGCCCAGCACAGTCACCTCCCTGTTCCTGCTGGCTACAGTACTTTTGATACAGGCCAGGATGACATTGGCTTTCTTGCCCACCTGGCACATGCTGGCTTATATTCAGTGGCTGTTGACCAGCACTCCCAGGTCCTTTCCTGCTGAGCAGCTTTCCAGACTCTCTTTTCGCAGCCTGGAGCACTGTGAGGGGTTATTGTTGCCAAAGTGCAGGACCCAGCACTTGACTTTATTGAACTTCACACCGTTGACCTTGACCCTTTGATTCAGGCTGTCCAGACCCCTCTGCAGAGCCCTCCTGCCCTCCAGCAGATCAACAGTCCCACTCAGCTTGGTGTCATTAGAAAACTTGCTGAGGGTGCCCTCGATCCACTTATGCAGATCATTGTTAAAGACACTAAACAGGACTAGCTAAATACTAAGCCCTGGGGAACACCACTGGACTGGCCCCAGCTGGATATGACTCCATCCACCACTCTCTGTGCCTGGCTATCAGGGTGTTTTTAGCCCAGGGAAAATGCCCCTCCCCAAGCCATGGCTGTCACGTTTTCCAGGTGAGTGCTGGGGGAGGTGGTGTGCAAGGCTTTACTGAAGGCCAGGAAGACATAGCCACAGCCTTTCCCTCACCAATACAGCGGGTCACCTGGTCATGAAAGGAGATCAGGTTGGTCAGGCAGGATCTGCCTTTCCTAAACCTGTGCTGGCTGGGCCTGGTCCCGTACTGGTCCTGTGCATGCTGTGTGATCACACTCAAGATGATCTGTTCCATAACCTTTGCCTGCACTAAGGTCAGGCTGAGAGACCTGGAGTTCCTCAGATCCTCCTTCCAACACTTCTTGTGGATGGGTGTCACATTGGCACCTCCAGTCATCTGGGACCTCCCTGGTGAGCCAGTACTGATGATAAATTATGGAGAGTGGCTGGGCAAGCTCTTCCACCACCTCCCGCAGTGCCCTCGTATCGGGGGTACAGCTGTAAACCCCCTAAAGTGAGGCCATGAAAAGATCCATTTTGCACAGAAATCACACAACGTGAAGACAAAATGAATCTCTTTATTTAAGGATGGGCTAGCTTTTATTTGGTAGGGCATGGAATGCATGGAATTTGGGAGGAATCGTGCCAGGGGAATATCCATACATGGGAATTGGGCTGGAATATATCCAAATATGGGTAAGGAGAGATACAAAAATGAGGGAAAGCTATAAATTTTAACTAACAGGAGCCAATAGGCAAAGGGTTTACAATCAGCAAATAGGAAAATGGCTACTAGCTTAAACTGCAGATTACATACAAAGTAAGATTTTTTCTAACAACATTGTTAATAAATTGAATAAACATAACACTTCTATAATATGAAAAAGCAGTCTCTGAGGTAGGAAGTTATTTGTTGTCCAGTAATCCAGATGTATATTAAAGCTGTCTTTTCTTCAGTTCTCTTTCTCTTCAGATGTTCTTTTCCACCACATATAAACCTCTTGTGGAGTATTCCCAGCACTCTCGGGTGAATCTTATCTGGCTCTGTGGACTTGTGAGCGTCTAAGTGGCTCAGCAGGTCACTAATTGCTCCTGGGTCACAGGAGTCCATTCTGCTCCCTGTGCCTGTCTAACAGCTCATAGGGTTGGTTGCCCTGAGGCAAATGGATCTTTTTTTGATGACTGAGACAAAGAAGTCATTAAGTACCTCAGCCTAAATCTGACAGGATTTAAAACAGCTTACATGACTGTGCCCTATTCCTGAAACTAGACCAGTGTCTCTCCAGCACTACCAGCAAATCCCCTTTCCCCCACTTCCATCATCATTATACAGGCCACCCCCAGTGGTCTGGTAAAGATATCACGTGGTGTTTTGGACTGTTCAAATGTCTAAGTGTGGAAGATATTTGTGATGAAATGGAAGAGCTGGGCTGAGGATATATTACATAGAGAGCATCTTGGACTGCATGCTGAGATGATGTGTTTGTGCATATTTTATGTTTGCCCAATTATTTGTATAGGCATGACTGAATAGAGGGTTCTTCTATCAGTTTTAGATAGGGAAAAAACCTGTGGAAGGTATTCCGAACCAGAGTTACCCTTCCTAGGCAGGGAATATCTGGATAAACTAAGGCTTGACAACAAACTAAGTTGTCAGCAAAAGTAAGGAGTGCTCACTGGCATTAACCTGCAGATCAGAAGTCTCAGCAGGTATAATCCCTCAAAAGGTTCACAATAACATTTCTTGGAGAATCTTCCACATATTTGCAATCTGAAGTGCGTGCAAAGAGGCACACATATATGTGCCTGTGTGTGTGTGCGTGCACTCTTCCTGATATCCCCAAAGCTACCTCACATCTCTCTCAGAGGTATCAGCTTAAAAGCCCAGGTAGGACCCAGCCTCTCCTTGCTACAGTGTTTGGCTGACCATCTTGCTGTGCCTGTTATCCTGCTCAGCTCTTCTACAAAAAACCCTCTGCTTTCAGGATTTTACCAACAAAAATGCCAAAAGTTTTTAATAATGCTAATTTATCTTTTAACATCCCGTTTTATCTATTGTACAGCAGGGATAGCTGGGACAGACATACCAAGCAATCCATCTTGGTTTGTGCAGTGAGTCGGTGGGAAAGCCAGCAATAGAATCCATAAGTCCTGAATCCAAGTTCTCTAAGTGCTTTGACTAGTCCAGATTCCCTCCTTAACACCCTTGTGAGATTGTTTATAGGAGATGTATTCATATAGCCAGTAAGACATCAAAATTTTCTAATTATATCTAGTCATGTCAAATGACAATTATGCCCTTAGTTCAGTTTGCCAGACAATGCTTTACCAAAGAAGGTTTGCCAAAAATGTTTTGACCGAAGAAAGAGGAGGCATCTGTAGCATCTGCAGATGAGATCGTATAAAACGTCCCCACAACACGCCTGCCCTGGCTCCAGGGAAGGCTCCAAGGTAAGTGAGGGGGGGTCTACAGACTGGCAGGAAAGGATGGTGCCCTTATGTGCCACAACATTCCTGCTGCCTCCAGTGTTTGTGTCCAAGAGGAGACTCCATTATAAACCTGGTCTCAAGGCATCTGCACATTTTCACTCTGGATTTCTGTGCAGTAGCAATGAGGAAGTGCCATTTCTGTTTTACAGCACTGACCAGCTGCCAGCCTGCAAGCCACCCATCTGGTGTCACAGTAGGTAAGAACCTGATTTACTGATTCTTAGAGGGCAGAGACAGATCCCTTTGGGTGGGGTTTCTGGCAGGCTCACTGGTTCACCCTATGTGCAAACCTGGTGGGATTGCAGTAGAAAGCGGGGGGTGCCCAAGGCTGTGTTTGAAGCTTCTGAATACTGATGATAGAACAGAAAATGCCCATGAGGACATTCTTCACTTCTGCTTAATTGACCTTACAAAAATCAAGGTGTGCTTCTTTCCCATATTTGCTGTGGCAGCAGGAGAATGGGACCAGATAAGAACAGCAGGAAAAAGTGCAAAATCCTGTATTCTACCCAAGAATATATTAATTAATAAATTATCTGAGCAGACAGACCTTCTAATCACCTTTGTAAAGTGCCAGAACTCTCTTACCGATTTTCTTACTCCAGAAAAAAAAAAAAAAATTATTACCTAATGAAAAAAGAAGGAATAAATCTTACTAATGTAGGTAGAGAATTTTCAAATGCAGCTGGCTAAATTTAGGTACCTACACGTTTAATACATCATCTGAAGAAATACCTTTCTTTTTAACATTTGAGAACTCACCTGTTCCTGGATTCTTTTCAGGAAGTATTTATTTGGTATCTTAACATAGCCTTGGCAATTCCAATTTCAATGCTTGAATTTTATTTCGCAGCAGTCAGAACTTTGGGGCTGAAAAGGTCGCAAAGCCTGCCCTTCTTTTCTTTTTCAGTTAGCAACTTCATTAGCAACATTCATTAATTTCTCATTACCTTTGCATTACCATTACATTTAATAGGTAAATGTCCCACAGATTCAATGTTGTCCAAGATTGTAGGTCACCTGCACTACAGTTTTTCATTAGTTTTTCTTCATTTCTTTAATTTTCTTCATTATTCATCTAATAGTGATATCATATTGAAACTTCCTCAACAAATTCAGTCTTGTCTTACAGGTACAATATTCCTAAAGCAGCAAACCCACAGTTATGAAAAGGTCATTAAGGGGTGTTTGAAGACTACATCCATGAAAGCCTCTTATTTTCTGAGTTGATGCAAAACTAAATTTCTAGTTATCTCATGTTAAAATACCTAGAGTAAGAAGACAAACCAAGGCACAGGATATAACGTTTTCCCAAACCTTGAAAAAATGTAAGTAATCAGTGCCATATTGTTTCTCCTCAGAGTAATCTGCTGACGTGTCCTCAGCAGACATAAAGAGCAGCCATGGCCTCTGGAGATGCTGAGATGGCTGTTTTTGGAGAGGCAGCTCCTTATCTCCGAAAATCAGAAAAGGAGAGAATTGCAGCACAGAACAAGCCTTTTGACGCCAAGACATCTGTCTTTGTGGCTCATCCTAAAGAATCCTTTGTGAAAGGGACAATCCAGAGCAGGGAATCAGGGAAAGTCACTGTCAAGACTGAAGGGGGAGAGGTGAGTGAAAAACAAGGCTGAAGGACAACATTTGATTAATATTCTGAGTTTTCAGTTGATGTATGTGGATCTTTTGTTTCCTTGGCAGACCCTGACCGTGAAGGAAGATCAAATCTTCTCCATGAACCCTCCCAAGTACGACAAAATCGAGGACATGGCCATGATGACCCACCTCCACGAACCCGCTGTGCTGTACAACCTCAAAGAGCGTTACGCAGCCTGGATGATCTACGTAAGTGGCAGCAGCAGCAGCTTCCTTGGGGCAGCTGGAGGAACTGCTCTGCCAGGCCCAGGGGAAGCCAACGTGCTGTGTCCCTTCCTCACAGACCTACTCGGGTCTCTTCTGCGTCACTGTCAACCCCTACAAGTGGCTGCCCGTGTACAACCCGGAGGTGGTGTTGGCCTACCGAGGCAAGAAGCGCCAGGAGGCCCCTCCACACATCTTCTCCATCTCTGACAACGCCTATCAGTTCATGCTGACTGGTGAGTGCTTCACCTCCCTCACAGCAATCTAAGCAAAAAGCCCTGCAGATCTCAGCCCTGCATGTGACAAGCCAGCTAAAACCACCATAGAGCTGCATGACTGTGAACATGAGCAAGTTATGCAGCAAATAATTTCAAGTGAAAGTGACCCCAATACATGCAGTATTATTTTCACTTTATTGTACAAAATTCTACACTCTCCACTGCACAGTACAAGAAATACTACTCGACTCAGTTTTCTACATTTTTTCACTGATAAGAAAGAAGTTATTTTTCCATATAATCCAGTATTTTGAACATGGGTGGGCAATTTGTTTATATTTCCTGATGAGAACTGATGTCAAGGTCAAGTTGCTACATAGCTTGTCTTAGGTCCAGATGCCCCTGACTGTTCAATATATCCATTTGGGCTTATTCTTAATACTGTTAGGACCTATAAGGGAACTGGGCAGAGTTTCTGAAGAATCCCCAACTTCTGTTTACACCTTTTCTTCTCATTCAGCTTAGGGTTACCCAGATCAGTTGCTAACACAGCTCTCATTGTACTTCTTCCCCAGATCGGGAGAACCAGTCGATCCTGATCACGTACGTACACCCCCTGCTCGGGTCCCTGTGGGGCTGCCCAGGGCCAGGGCCCCTCCTGCCTGACCACACGCTCTCTGCTTCTCTCCTTGCCCTGACAGCGGAGAATCCGGTGCCGGGAAGACTGTGAACACAAAGCGTGTCATCCAGTACTTTGCAACAATTGCAGCCAGCGGGGACAAGAAGAAGGAGGAGCAGACATCAGGCAAAATGCAGGTGAGTCAGGAAGAACAGACTGGACACTTGACCTGTCATTGCCCTGTCAACCCGACACAGTCAGTGAATAATTTTCCTCCTGCAGGGGACACTTGAGGATCAAATCATCAGTGCCAACCCACTGCTGGAGGCCTTTGGAAATGCCAAGACCGTGAGGAATGACAACTCCTCACGCTTTGTGAGTTGTTGACTTGGACAAAATCCCTCCCTCTCATGGCAAGAAAGTGATGCCTGAGCAATTCTCCATGTAAAGGAGATGTCAGAGGAAACCATCCAGGCTGAAATGCTGCTGCTTCTCTTTAACAGGGCAAATTCATCAGAATCCACTTTGGGGCCACAGGCAAACTGGCTTCTGCTGACATTGAAACTTGTAAGAGAGTCTCCTGAACTGGTCCCATCCCTTCCCAAATTCCCACCTTCATGTGGATTTACTGTGCCTAACTCATTCTACCTTCCTGGGCAGATCTGCTGGAGAAGTCCAGAGTCACTTTCCAGCTCAAGGCAGAAAGAAGCTACCACATCTTTTATCAGATCATGTCTAACAAGAAGCCAGAGCTAATTGGTATGAGACATCACTGAGTTTTTTGGAGGAAGATCTCTTAGCAAATTTTAACTACATTACAAAAAGTATTAAATTTAACCCATGTACCCATTTGTTTTCAGAAATGCTCCTCATCACCACCAACCCTTATGACTTCCACTTTGTGAGTCAAGGGGAGATCACTGTTCCCAGCATTGACGATCAGGAGGAGCTGATGGCAACAGATGTGAGTAACATACAAAACAGGTCAACAGGCATAGGTCATACATCACATAACACACAAATATTTCACTTTGCTGATTGTATTACCAGAGTGCCATCGACATCCTGGGCTTTACTCCTGATGAGAAAACAGCCATCTACAAACTGACAGGGGCTGTCATGCACTACGGGAACCTGAAGTTCAAGCAGAAACCAAGAGAGGAGCAGGCAGAGCCTGAAGGCACTGAAGGTATTATTAAGCTCTATAATTAACCCTTCTGCAAGCCACTGTGGAAGACAGCAAAAGTTTTTAATTGTTGGACTTTAGGATCGCAAGAAAAATAGTCAGCCAGGAAAAAGACCCTGTCCCTTGTCCTTAGTACACCAAGTTCCCTTATTTCAGGATTTACGTATCTTATTCTATGAACGGTTAGTAGTATAAACTTCCAGGAAGTCAGGAGTAATGGATGTTCCTTTAGTCATTCCTTTGTTGAAATATGGCTTGCAACTGTGAAACAGCCCAGTGATTCAGTTCTAACATGAGAGGGGATCACGTTCCCATTTGTCTTCCCCTATCGAACACTAAGGGAAGGCAGCTGTGAGAGGTGTATTTGATTCCTTTCCTTTGTGGGCACAGTACCTACAACCCCTGTCTCCAGTTCTGTGAGCAACACCTGCTCTTGTTAAAGGACAAGGCAGGAGGTGGGGAGCACCATAGGTAACAGGATAAAGCCCAATTAGTTTTACTGAACATCAGAAACAAAAGCTCAGAAAGGGTTCTGGACCTGAAAGAGAACAGAGATATTGTCTCTGTGTTCCACCCTAAATATTGTGTGGTCTGGATCACCTGAACACAAATCAGTACCCGGTTGTTGTCACTGCAGCTCCTGAGCTGTGCATGCACTATGAGCATTCAGACTAACAAGTTTCATTTTTCAGTTAGTGCCAGGAGACTTTGGAAAATATTACTTTCTACAGTGAGGATTTTGAAACATAAATTCTTTTAGAAAAGGTCAATATGCATAATGACATGTGATGTTACCAAGATTCCCTCTATGAGAGTCTATCAAAAGCTTTCAAAGAACAGAAATCTGAACCCTGCAGCCTTTAGGCTGAATCGTGGGAAGGCTGCTCCATTCAAAGTCTACTGGATGTTAAATTCTTCCTTTTTCCTCTGCCTTTTCAGTTGCTGACAAGGCTGCCTACCTGATGGGCCTGAACTCAGCTGACATGCTCAAGGCCCTCTGCTACCCCCGAGTCAAGGTGGGGAATGAATATGTGACCAAGGGCCAAACAGCACAGCAGGTAAGAAACATGCCGTAGCCTCTAACCACATTTAGAATTAATATCCCGTTGATTCTCCTCTGCCCTGTATGCTAATGCCTGGCATTTATTTTTCCTATAGGTGCACAATTCCGTGGGTGCCCTGGCAAAGGCTGTCTATGAGAAGATGTTCCTGTGGATGGTTGTTCGCATCAACCAACAGCTGGACACGAAGCAGCCCAGGCAGTACTTCATTGGTGTGCTGGACATTGCTGGCTTCGAGATCTTTGATGTAAGTAAGATTTGGTAAGAGCTACTTGGAAGTGACAGCTGGTTATTATGATGAATTTGAGACACATTTTTAAAGAAGAGGTAAAACCATCACATGATTAGTGTTATTTTTCTTTTTTATTATGAATTAAAAAATGACTTTTGAAAGGACTTGTCTTATTTCAAGACGTGCAAACTCAAAAGTACAGAATGGTCCAATCAGATAAATTCCTTGGTTATATAGTCAGGGACAAGACAGTATAAAAATATCTACATCATGATAGTCCTAAGCTTGTGTTTCTTCTTCCTGTAACTTGGTATACATTATATCTTCACAATTTTAATAATGAAAAAAAATTCCTTGTGGACAATTAATTTGATTCCTTTCTCTTTTTCATTATGTAGTCACAAAGCAGACTGAAGAAATGCACAGGATGGGCAATGAAGCCAAGATAACTGCATTCCCTAGTTTTAAAGGATGAGGTTTTGCAATTGCTGCTGCATTTTTACATATGCATCCTTCTTATTTTATTTCCAGTTCAACAGCTTTGAGCAGCTGTGCATCAACTTCACCAATGAGAAACTGCAACAGTTCTTCAACCACCACATGTTCGTGCTGGAGCAGGAGGAGTACAAGAAGGAGGGAATTGAATGGACATTCATTGACTTTGGGATGGACCTGGCTGCCTGCATTGAGCTCATTGAGAAGGTATCCTACCTGTTCAAATGAGTGACATGCACAGAAACTCTGTAATTACTTGGTCTCATTGTTCAAAGGGATCTTCTATGTTCCTGTCCAAGTATTCAGCTTTTCTTATTGAAAATACCTTGCCCTGTAGTTTACTTTTTCTGTTAAGTGAGAAATGAATGAGATTGTGACAGATGCATGGCAGACTTGTGGCAGCAAGTCTGTGCTGATCTCTTTTCAAGCACAAAAAGTTTGTTTAACTCCCAATAAGAGTGTTCTTCCAAACCAGCTAGATCCAATTACCAGGTCAGTGTGTCCTCCTCACCTTTCAGCTCTGACATGAGTACAGCAGAACAGCTGCCATCTTCGTAAAATGCATGCAGAGGATGGACACACATAAATAACTGTCAGTACACAGTCACACTTGCAGGTGCCTCCTTCGACTGACGATGTGGAGGCAGTTGTACTGCACACAAGATAACAAGTTTAGTGGCTGGCAGATGATGAATAGTTGGAATGACAGAATCAGCTCTGGGCATCACTTGTTCCAACCCACTTGTTCAAGGCAGAATCAGCTAGAGCGGTTTACTCAGGACCATGTCCAGCTGGATTTTTAATATCTCCAAGGGTGCAGATACCACAGATACTTCAGGGAACTTGTTCTAACTCTGGGCCAGCTTCACAGTAAAGAAGCTTTTTTCTTCTCATTAAATGAAATTTAGTGCATCATACCTCTTTCTTCTTGTCCTATCACAGGACATCACTGATTGATAAGATCTCCCACAGCCTTTTCATTTCCATGCAGGACAGTTACATCTCCCTCAGCTTACTTTTGCATGTCAGATGTTCCGATCATTTAAATATATTTGTGGCCTGTCACTGGGCTGACTTGTCTATGCCCATGGGAATATTTAAGAGCTGGAACAGTACCCAAGATGTTTCTCATCAGAGCTGATTAGAGAGGGAGGATGGACTCAGAGAGCAACAGAGTGTAGCTGAGGATGAGTTGGCTACCTTTGCTGCAATGGTGTACTTTTGGCTCATGTTCAATGTGTCTAACACATCTGTTTGTGCTCTCAGTCCCACTACATAAGAAGGTAGTGCTCTGATTTTATAAAGCACATTCTCCACACATACTAAATTAATTTCTATTATTCTTTATAGCTAATTTTGTATTAAAAATATAAGTATCAATGTATTCAATCCCACTCCTAGAAGAAAACGTAATTAAAAATAATATTTTCTGATATGTATCTCAATCTGTGTTCCATTACTGTGTCTACATGAAGGTCATTAATGCCCTGAAAGCTAAATTACAATCTGTCTCCCTTGTGATTTCCCCCAGCCCATGGGCATCTTCTCCATCCTGGAAGAGGAGTGCATGTTCCCCAAGGCAACTGACACCTCTTTCAAGAACAAGCTCTATGACCAGCACCTGGGCAAATCCAGCAACTTCCAGAAGCCCAAACCTACCAAAGGCAAGGTTGAGGCCCACTTCTCCCTGGTGCACTACGCTGGCACAGTGGACTACAACATCACTGGGTGGCTGGAGAAGAACAAGGACCCCCTGAATGAAACTGTCATTGGGCTGTACCAGAAATCATCTGTGAAGACCTTGGCCTTACTCTTTGCCAACTATGGTGGAGCAGAAGCAGGTTGGTTCTATGAATCCCATATTTTCACTGATGTACAGTTTACAAAAAGGAATAATAAGAGGCAAAAGGAAAAATCTAAAATATGTTTTATTTATTTTCAATTTAGCTGAGGCCAGTGGTGCAGGCAAAAAAGGTGCCAAGAAGAAGGGTTCTTCTTTCCAGACTGTCTCAGCTCTTTTCCGGGTATAGTAGAGACTTCACTATTTCTTCCTGAGACAAGGAGGAAACCCACCAATCACTGTGGCTTGTCTTTTTTTGGCTTAGTTCTGTTAAAAGATCCTGACATTCTTGGGCCACATTTTACTGGGAATAAATCCAGTGTAATCTACTCATACTCCATTCCACTGAATGCACAGCTTTTCTATTTGCCCACTTATCCCAGGATGATGCTTCTAGATGGAAGAATGTCAGGGAAAAAATGTCTAAAATATACTTAAAATCGACCAGATTTCCTCCAGATGCACACCTCTGGCTTCAGGAGCTGTTACTGCCCTTTTACAGCATTCTGGCCACTGTTGACCTGTTTGCTCCATTTATATCTCCAGTTTTTCTCTCTGACTCAAGGATCAATTTCTTATACTTGAAATACCATCACTCCTTGGGGTATGGATTTTTAAGTTGTCAAAACTTCACAGTCCTTTGCCATAATCAAGTCTTGCTTCCTGACTCCATGTACCTCTTCCAGGTGAAATACCTCCTGTCCCCTGAGGTATTACTTTTTTCCTCCTTCATGTATGCCTCCCTTCTTGATATAGCTTAATTTCATCTACACATCTGCTGTCATATGATTCTTCATCCCCTGACAGCCTCTACCCTGTGCTCTGAAACAGGACATAGGCATGTGTGTATATACCGCAAGAAAAATAATCATCCAATTGTAGAACATGCTGAGTTGGAAGGGACCCATCAAGATCATCCAGTCCAACCCCAGGCCCTGCATAGGACACCTGAACTATCTCACCTTGTCCCTGAGAGCGTTGTCCAAACACTCCTTGAGCTCTGGCAGCCTTGGGGCCATGACCACTGCCCTGGGGAGCCTGTTCAGTGCCAACCACCCTCTGGGGCAATTATCAAAGCTGTACTGCCTGTATCATTTAAAAGTAATGCAAAAAGTCTGTGTCTAAAGGTCTAAAGGACTTTAGGAGGTAATGTTGTAAGAGAAATATTGTTTGGTGCTTTTAAATTGCATTTCTGTTATGTTTCTAAATTTTCTTCCACTCTCCCTCTTGTTTAGACATGTTAATATTTATACATCCTAATGTTTTCTCTGTTTTATTTACATGCTTTGAGATGTCCTCTAGAAGCACCAGCTTCCCTCCACTAATTAGAGACAATAATATTTTATAAATAAGTATACAAATATCAATTACAAAACAAGGCTGGGATTCATCTCACCTTACCATACAAGATAAATGTATAACCTAGACATATAAAACTGGTTTTGTTCCTTTTGCTTTTAGTAGGGAAAACACTAAGGTTCTGTGTAGTGTGCTCCATATGACCCGACTTTGATGCTTCCTGTGGAATGCTTCCCACTCATTGCCTCATAGGGGTGCTACTTTATCTCTCTGGGTACATCCTGTGGAAGACGGATATAATCTCTGATAAAGGCATTCCACTAGAGTTAGTGAAGTATATACAATTCTATGTTTAAGAGGACAATATTTTCTACAGATTACTCAGAAGGAGTTATTAAGCTAATAACAGCAAAGATCTGTGTAAAGTCAGAAAACCTGATGCAGAGGGTTTCAGTTCAGGGTTCTGGTCATTTGTGTACATCTTATTTCAGAGGGCTTGATGCTTACAGCAGAAATTACATTTGCTAATATCAACTTTTTCTCAATGACTCTCCCAGGAGAATTTAAACAAGCTGATGACCAATCTGAGGAGCACCCATCCCCATTTTGTGCGCTGCATCATCCCAAATGAAACAAAAACACCTGGTAAGAGACTTACATATGCATTGAATGTTCTCAGTATGGTGTTATAGAACATGGTGTGTATTTGTGCTCTGCATTGCTCAGGTGCCATGGAGCATGAACTGGTGCTGCACCAGCTGCGCTGTAACGGCGTGTTGGAAGGGATCAGGATTTGCAGGAAAGGATTTCCCAACAGAGTCCTGTATGCAGATTTTAAACAGAGGTCAGGCTTTATCCCCTTACTGGATCACTTTGCCCATCTTGAGTAGCTCATGAAATTTAATTTTCCCCTCCTATGCCTAAAGCCTTCTCTATAGGTTCAGTTTAATAAGTGCTATTACATTCTCAACTGTTCTTAGACTCTTTCTTTCCATGTAGCAGCCAGTTGGTCTCAACAACATATCTCTTATATTCACAGAATTATAGAATCATTTAGGTTGGAAAAGACCTTCAGGATCATTGAGTCCAAAACAAATCCTTCCATTTTCTTCCTCAGATACAAAGTATTAAATGCCAGTGCTATCCCAGAGGGACAGTTCATTGACAGCAAGAAGGCTTGTGAGAAACTCCTTGGATCAATTGATATAGACCACACTCAATACAAATTTGGTCACACTAAGGTACAAGATCTGCTTGCTTTGAGTACCATGTGTTTTTGGTTTGCGTGGCTTGAGACTGACACCCAGTTACTCCAGATAATATGTGAAATGATCCAACAGTGTATGCAAAACAAATAGTTTTCACTCAACATTTGAATAAACTGAAATTCATTGCCATAGAATGATTTAATTAAGGGTTAATTAAATGTTCCTAATTTAAGACAAAGTTGTAGAATGAAAGCATCAAGGGTTAATACAAATAAAAGCAAAATGTCTGGCTATTATAGTTCCTCAACTGCAGGTAACGAGAAGCTTGGAGTTACAAAAGAGTCTGGCACTACATATGTTCTTTGTGCTTGTGCTCTTTCTCTTAACTTCCCATAGTGCCTGTCATGGGGGGAAGGGCACCAGGTTACCCTGAACAAGCACATACACTGGACCTATTTTCATGTTCTTACCTAAGGTGTTCTTCAAAGCTGGGCTCGTAGGCCTCTTGGAAGAGATGAGGGATGAGAAGCTGGCACAGCTCATCACCCGCACACAGGCTGTGTGCAGGGGTTACTTGATGAGGGTGGAGTACCAGAGAATGGTGGAGAGAAGGTAGGACTTTCTTCAAATTAGGTTCACCCTACTTGGCTTATTGTATCATCATGGTACAAATACTGAATATTAATTTGACTTACCTTTCAGAGAGTCCATCTTCTG
>VYXB01000728.1:366627-481209 GCA_013397135.1 Pachyramphus minor | reverse complement strand
GAGGAAGGGCACAAGCACAGTGAAGTTCCAGCCGAAACAGAAGAACAGGAACCTACTGGGATCGGTCTCTGTGTGTGCACAGCTTGGGAGAAAGGAGAAAAACTGCTGATGAATTCCCACTTGTTTGCCATAATTTCCCTTCCTAATGAGAGAGAAGTGCTCTTCTACCCTTCATCCTAAGCTTTCCTTTTGCACCAAATACAGTTGGTACATGCACGGTGCCAGGAGGCCTCTGGACTGCACATCGAAGCAAACAGCACTTACTACCCCTGAAGGATTAGTGGCTGCCAGATTTATTGTCCCACCTGCTGCAGTGGTACAGGATGGGGGTGGTTTTGTCTCTGCATCCCTGCAACACTCGTGTGGGTGAGTGCTTTTCCAACAGAACCCCCAGCTCCTGTGTGGAGCTGTGTTGATCCGCGTTTCGCTGCGATCCAGTTTCCTCTGGAAGACACATCCAGCTGAAGCCAGACAGATTCCACCCACCACAACGCAGCACAGCTGACGTCTTGTGGCAGTCCCTCAAGGACACATCTCCAGAAAAAGAATCACACAGCTGCTCATCTCGGCTCCCAAACTCACCACTTCTCTCCCTTATTTTTTTTTCCCGTTTTTTTTTCCCCGAGTTGCTGTATTTACATCATTTCCCCCCTCAACAGGTTGACAGAGCAGTGAATGCTTTGTGGCAGGGAGGGCTGGTGTGGCAAAATCCTCACTCTAAAAAGGCTGGAGCATCTCAGACACATGGTGCCAACCCCGAGATCATGTTGTAACGCAGCCACAATGTGCTACGGATTAAACACCAACTTAGAAGTTCACAGGAGTGAAATGTCAGCTCAGGGGCTGATTTCATTCACCTGACATTGCTGTTAATAACAATGCCTAATTAGAAAGGCTTTTAAGCATCCGTTACATTAATTTAACGTGAAAATCTCATGGAGCTTTATTGGAATTTTTTCCCCCTGTAAAATTAACCCTGCAGGCTTGTTACACATGTTTTCATTAGGGACTGCGAGCAGTGGGGATACTTGATGAATTAGAATCAGCCCCTTAGTCTTTGAGTTTAACTTTGTATTTCAAGTTCTTTTATGCTGATAAAGCCCTAATTTGATATCCCCCCCCCCCTTTACTCCCCCATTAGTTTAATACGTGCTACAGATCCTCACACTGTAGCTGCGGGCTAGAAACCCAAATTCAGTGCTGCCAATCTCCATGCCATGCAGATAAAAGCCTGTAGTTCACAGCCTTCCATACCAGCTGGTGCTAATTCCGGGCTGCAGCCCTGCTCTGCTCCACGGAGCACGTGCTGCTCACACGGCCTTTTCCCACACTTCCAGCTGCCAAGCCGTCTTTCAGGGAGCTGGAATGCCACGATGGGGTTGCCCCAGCATTATTTCCCTTTCTAAGTGTGGCAGATGCCACCCCAGCCAGGACTGAGGCTTCCACCGCTAAGGGCACAAAGTGCTCCATCAGGAGCTAAAATATCCCAGGGATATTTTCTTTTTCAGGGAGAGGAGGAACGGAGGCTGTTAGAGATCACACAGCTCAGCAGAGAGAGGGACTGGCAGTTCTAATGGCCCCACATCACACACACCTCTAATGCTCTTGCCATGGGCTCAAACTGGCTGCAATTACGTGTGGCTGGGCCAAGTGCCCAAGGGATGAGTTCCCTTTGAAAGTTCTTCCATACCTCGGGAGCCCAGACCTTTGGAGAACAGACTGGGCTATTTCTAGCACTGGGATTCATTAAACTGTGCTACCAAGTTAAAATTTGGACTTCCTTTGAACTTCCCAGCTTGGTAGAACACGCTAGAACGATTTTAATGATGGATCCACTCGGGGATTTGAGGGAGGGAAAGCTGGAGGAAGAGGAGCAAATACTTGGCTGGCATAAATCCAAGGAATCGTTTGACACGTATCAGAAATCTGGCATGAAGCCAACTGCCCTGTCACACAGCCCATGGTGCTGAGAGTGAACCTAAATGGCAAAAGAATCCCACTGACATGGTAATGGAGGGGAACACACACATCACCTTGTTCTCCCTGCAGCCCGCCACAGGATGGTTTTCCTCATTATATTTGGTACTGCTGCAGCTTCACCAGATCTACAATTCCCAGCTGATTTAACCTCTCTCCACAGTAAACTACCCCACTGCCTAATGCAACAGATGTAAGACTATTTTCTGATAACCACAGAGATTTCTTCTCTTATTAAGACTGTCCCTTGAGTCACTGAACATTAATATTACCCATCTGTGGTATTCCTTCTATCTCAATATGCAGACACTTACCACGTCCCTCCTAGTTGTTACTTTGCCAAGCTGTACATAATTAGATTTTTTTAATCTTTGCTTGTTAATCAGACCCTTTGAACCACCTGTACCTCCAATAATTTTGTCGCTCTTGAACCTCTCAAGTTTGTCGATACCCATTGGATAATGAGGTGAGCAGAACAGGATGAGTGTCCCAGCTGCCTCACAGAGAAAGGGAGCCTGACCCCAGTCTCTGTGCACACAGTGCCCTCAGCCTTTCTCTGCGGCCACAGCACATGTAAACTTTTCCCCTCTGTAATCCCCACATCCCTTCTCATCATCTTCTGGCTCAGAAGTCCTCCAAGGCTCTGCTGAAGATGACGGAGATCTCTTCTGCCAGCTCAGTGCTCTGCTACCTCCCTCCTACCACTCATCACACAGATCAAGTTATTAAGTGGGAACCCGATTGGCAGGCCAGGGGCTAGACATGGATGGGGAATGAAAGGCACGCAGAGATTTCGTATGCAAGTTTAGCTCCTCTGAACACTCTTGCGTTGGCATTGCCTAAGAAACTAGTGCAGTTTGCTCCCTGCTGAGAATTTGTTTCTGGAAACCTGTCCTGCCTAATTTCCTAGACTTCCCAAAGCTATATCCTTTGAAAAACAGGCTCCTCAGCTTCCCTCTCTCAAACTGCCCTCTGCTAAACAGCTTTTCCTCGATCCTTCCCAGCTGCTCAGTAGCTGCTGCCTGGGTTAACTTATTTCTGGCTGTCAGGGGGCAAAATCCACTTATTGCTCTGCAGAGGAGCAGACTTGGGCCAAGAACCATCACACCTGATGTGAAACCTCTGCTTGGATTGAAATGGTGAGCGGAATTTCATCTGGATAAGAATAAGATCTGGATGTGAATTCCTATTAGGAGGCTCTGGGCATCTGCTGAGAAAAGCACACACAGACACCCCCCACCTCTGCCTCTCCCCAGACTGGTCTGACAAAAGCCAGCAGGACGGAATCTCTCTCTTGCTAAAAGCAAATAGAAGCCATAAAAGGATCAGGAGTCATCTGGAAATTCTGCTGTTAGAGTAGCCTTGGAGTCTAGAATTGGATAAAAAGCACTGCAGCTCGTGCTGGCTGGGTTTCCCTGTCATTTCCATCCTTCTGATGATGCTGTCTCTCATCCCTGCTGTGGGTGCTCTGCGCTGAGATTTCTTAGAGGCTGAATCTCACCTCCTGAGCTGACAACACCTTATCTCAGCAGCTCAGCCAAGCATGAGGACTCGGCACAGGTGACAAAGGCTGAGATGTGCCTGCTAATTGCATGCATGCTGCTTTTCCATAGGATGGCGGGGCCTGAAAAGTGGCAAACCAAAAAAAGCTTAAATCTAAAAGAAACCCCTGACCCACAGATTATCTAATAAGTCTTTGGTTGTTTGGAAAGCGAAAGAAAGCCTATTTCTGAGTATTTTCAAAAAATCGGGGAAGAAAAGAGGTGTAAGAGTGTATCAGAAGCACAAGGTGCTGAGAGATGAGAGAGCAGCAATATCCAGAGGTTGAGCTTCTCATGTGGGATATAAACCCCTGTGTTCAACCCCTGGCATGAAGCACAGGGCTGTTGATGCTGCCACAGGGCAAATCCCCCTGCCATGGCAGGGGATGGCTTAGCAGAACCTCCCACTCACCAGGGCCAGAGGGAGAGAGGGCATCCTTCCCTCAGGGATTCCCAAAGGCAAGCAGGGCTGGCATTGAGGGAGACAAAAAGGCACTTCACTGCCTGCCTGCCAAGGGGCTGGAGGTGCACAGGTGAAGGATTAGTGCTGTGGGGAGCCCGATGATGTGAGAGCAGTGAGGGGCTGCTCAGAGCTCCTGCTCTCGCTACACCAGAGAAAGGGGTAATGACAGTGTGGCTTCTCGTGTTTGTCAGCCAGCACAGCAGCAGCCCTGGCCTGGCTCTGCTTAGGCCTGTCTGCTCCCAGCAGGCTGGGAAGGGATTTACATAATAACGTGCCTATTTTAACTTTGCTTCATTGGCTCCTGACAAGATACAATATTTTTGATTAAACAGCTTCCCAGGAAGGAGCTGCTGCCTTAAATCGCTCGCACTCTCTCTGACCCTGTGCGATCTCATTAGTGGTGCCCTCAGACACCGTCTGATGGCATCTTAAATTCCTCCTTCCTTTCTTCCTCTAAACGAGCTCTTCAGAGTAGGGTAGGCCCCTCCTCACCCCCGTGCTGTGTCCAGCTCTGTGAGATCTAACCCTGACCAGGGCCTTCCATCACTGCTGTGGCATCAGCCCTTCTCCCTCTCTGAACCCCATCAGTCCCAACAGCAGTTTTTCTCCAGCTGCTTCCCTCTTTCAGTCCTTCTTCTCCTCCATTCTTCCCCTATCAGTCTCTGATCTGCCTTTTTAGTTTCTCTTTATCTCACACCATCTGTCTTTCCTTTCTGCTGTCTTTTTTTTCCTTCCTCCACTGACCAGCCCAACAGAGAGAGATAAATCTCTCAAGCCAAGGAGACCATGTCCTCCATATATATTTGTGTGACAGTCAGATGCTCCAGCGACAAAGATCAAACCCACCAGCTAACTCGACAGAGAGATTCAATAACAGCAGAGAGTTATATTGATAGGAGCAAGGCAAATGGAGAGTTTTGATTTCAGCAGATTATTGACTGCACAACAGAGACAAAAAAAGGCTTCCCAGCAGCACAGCTTAGAGAGCAACTCTTCGTGATGCAACACGGCCGAACAAAGGGAGTGAAATATGAGAGAGGGAGCACTCCATGGCACGTCTGACAGCCCCATCATCTGTGTGAGGAATGGTCCTCCCTGCTGGATGAACCACTTGGAATACATATGAAAAAAGATGAGATCTGCCTTCAGCTGAGCCTGAAGCAGGCTGGGCTGTGCAGAGAACTGGGGCACATTCCTGCCTCACTCCTCTCTTACATCTGGGCACCAGAGGAACATCCCCACCTCTCAGGAGAGTCTTGCCAGTGTGGAGACAACACTGAACTACGTGGGGTGGTGTTTCTGTCCAGTCTGACTCTAAGTACAGTGCATGTCTGATACATGGCACTCAGAATGGCTGATACTCCTCAGTGGACCTGTCCTCACTGCTCCTGTGCCTGTTCCATGTCGGGAGCTGAAAACCTACGGGATGTGCACATGGTTCCTAGAGGAATCTGGGTCAGGGCAGGAAATCATCTATGGTTATGGTTCTTTACTGTCCAGATCACTCAGTGTAGCTAACACTGCATTCCCCCATGATCACATTTTGCACACAGATTATTTGCTTGCAGTCCTTCCATGAGAGAGGAAGAAACTCAGAGCTCACCTGGCAAGAGTTTACCTGCAAACACATCCCTGGACAGGCTCACACACAGAGTGAAGGCTGGGGAAGTCAGGTCTGCAAAGGGAGATCAGGCACAGAGCTACGGGATAGCAACAAATCTCACAATCCCCATCAGACCTGAAGAATCAAGAGCCAGGAACATCTCTCTTCTTGAGGACAGGGAGTATGGGCACCAAACACATGGACACCATGACCTTTTACACCCCCACACACCAGATCAGCAGCTCAGCCCCAGCCATGGCCCTGGATGTCCCTGGAGCACCTGCAGGACCTGCTGAAAACAGCCAGGAAATCACAGCAGAGGCTTCAAATTTGTGTTGTGCCTCAGACCAGGTTTCCTGACAGGGAATGTCCTGGAAACAGCAGAAGGATGTGGGTTGACCTCCAAACAGATCAGCTAAACCAGCCCTGAGCCCGAGCAACCAGAACAGAGGAGCAAGGATCAAATCACCCCAAGACCAGCAAGAAGTGGCAGTATTTAGCAAATAGTAGGTAAACAGAAATGACAGGGGTCTGCTAAAACATCTCCCTGAGAGCCTGGAACCCCAGGAGTAATGTGGAGCCATTTAGAGCATTGAACTGGATTAATTGAAACACCAGAAGGCTGAAAAGTTGGGCAGGGGGCATGAATATGGGGTGTGAAAGATATTTCATCTCTCTGTGCTTAATTTTAGCCAATTAGCACCCATCCAAGGAAAAGGAGGGAACTGTTAAGTGCTAAATAACAAGAGTGTGAGCTCAAGTGTGAACAGGTACAAGCAGGAGCAGAGAGCCCCTTTCAGCAGCATCCATGTCAATATTCAGAGATGGAAAAACACCATGAAATTATTTCTTCTGCATTATGGGAAAGGAAGGAAATCTTACAGTACAAACACACTAATGGACTACGCAGGGATCTGAAGGAGGATTGCTGAGGTATTAGAGCAGGCTGCATTAGGGGGAAAAAAAGAGCAAGAAAAGAAACAGGGTTTTCAGGGAGATTTCATCCAAATCGATTAAGTGAGAAACGCAAAGGGGCAGCATTCCATGGGGATGGAGCTGGTAATTGGCCCACGCAAGCCCTGACAGAGAAAAGCACTCAGAATGCAGGCTGGAAGGTAAGCACATGGCTGGCAGGTTTCCTTCAGTCAGGGGCAGGGAGAGACCACGGGGAGAAAAGTTTCTCTATGCTAATCCTCTGCACAAATCTGCGAAGCCCCACTTATCTTCCCTCACATCCCTCCTTAAAAACCACTGCTGCTGCAGTGCCTGTGAAACTCTGACAGTGCTGGAGCAGGAGCTGCAGCAGGGCCAGGCTTATCACGGGCAGCAGAGCGCGGGTATCGCTGTGCCCGCGCCGTGTGCTTTGTGTGGAGCTGCCCCTCAGCTCAAACTAAGCTCTCTGGCATGGAAACTGTCTTTGTGTTCAAAATGTGGCACAGGTGGAGGGTTCAGGCCCCCAAGGGGGGGGTGAGGAAGCGCAGCACACGAGGTCTCTGCCTCAAACAGAGTGAGGGACGCAAAACAGAGACCAGGGAGAAAGCAGGGCCAGAGGGGAGGACACCACGCAGTGTCTCTGAAAGCATCAGATAGAGATTGTCACTCCAGTTCTGCGGGTTTCTCCTGCACCAAGAAGATCTGTTCCCTCAGGAAAACCAAAGAAAACACTCGCTCCTGCTTTTGTATTTCCCTCTCTTTAGAGAATCAATGAAAACTCAGTCCAGGGGTGGGGGAAAGCATCTGAAATGGCCAAATCTAGTTTTCAAAACTCCCTTTCTTCAAAAAAACACATGATTCAAGGGGGAAGATTCATTAAAAGCAGTTCCTGACCGCTCCCAACTAACCTCAGTGGACAAATTTTATGCTAAGATGGGACAGAGGTGAGAAAGCTGCTCTGTGGAAAACAGCTTCATCTGTCTCTGTGGGTTCACAGGTAACACTGACTCAGTTCACAGCTGAAGATCTGGACAAGATTATAATCACTGGCCTAAGGGAAAAAACCCAAACTTCTTTCTCACTTGTTTACTTTCAATATAAAAATGCTCTGGAAAGTGCAAACCAGCCTGGGAATCTCATCCCACTGTCCCCTGGCCCAGGTACAGGTGCAGAACCAGCAGCAGGTCCGTGGGGATCCTGATCCTCTGTAACTTCCCATCATCAGGCACAACACTGAGGGCTCTCATGAGGTCTTGGCAGGGTCAGGGCTGTATTTTGGCACCTCTGGCTCTGAAATCTCTTAGGGCTGACCACAGAAGTAAAAAGCAATATTTTTACATGTACTATTTCTGGTCATGTTTTCTGTCAAGTATTCACAAAATAGGTGATAGGAGGTTTGGAAATGATTAATAGGTGTTTTAATGAATGACTAATCAATGCTTACAGATTACTATAAAGCCCAAACAGTCAATAGGTTGCTTATAATATTCTGTAATACCTTCCCCTGACATGCTTATAGTCACCTGCTAAATTATGCTACTCATGTCTATCATGCCTATTAATCATTTATTAATCTTTCATAAGCCACTTGCAAATGAAAGCATAATATAAGCTGTAAGATCCCCCTGCCATCCGTGAGCATCACACTTTCCGGGATTTAGGGAAGTATCAGTCAAGCAGAGACATGATTTGAGACCAAACCTAAGTTTGTGGCCCTGCTGGGCTGTGGGTAATTTGGTACCTTTGGCAGGATTTGAGGGAGAGAGGGAATGGTGAGGGCAGTTGATAGTTTTGTGGTTCAGATGATGTCAAAGTGGTGTTCAGGAAAGATGAAATAGTCACGCACACAAAGGCCTCCTGAAGAAAATCCTCACAGAGAGAGAGAGAGGGAGGGAGGAATTAACTTCAAGGCTTAAACCAAGGAAAGGAAAAAATAATATGCTATCTGTAAGGACAGAGGATTGAACCAAATGGACCACAGGTAGGTGAAAATAACTGAAAATCGTTCCAGGTAATCACTGTAAAATCAAAAGATGCTCCGACACAAAGTAAGCATGAGAAAAAGAACTGGTAACACAACATATATATTTCTCCCCTCAGATAGCAGCAATTTTTGTCAAAATATATATGTATTTGTGAGATCATAGCAAGTTTGTTGGAGCCAGGAGGAACTGCCTTGGCTTCAACACTGGATTGCAGAGCTGACAGCCACAGGCTGCTATTAGATTCTTTTCCCAATTACTCACAACTGCAATTACTTACAACAACCCATTTTTAACCACTTCCAGTGCAAAGCCCCACACGATGTGTGACAACAGGATCACCACAACCATCTCACCACATACTCAGGGCTGTGCTGTGCAGGTCCCTCTCCCATCCCAAGCCCGTGGAGGCAGTTCAGAGGGCACAGAGTCAGTGGCTGCAGCTTCAATCAGGAAATTCCTCCCAGCAGACCAAGAGCTGAGGCTTTAAGCAGTGCCTGGGCTGGAAATCTGCCCAGCCCTGCCTCTCATTCCCTGTCTGCCCACAGGCAGCTTTTGCCTTTTGGCTGTTCCTTGTTCTGTCACCAGCACACCCAGCACTGCCCCATCCCACCGAGGTGGGACCACTCAGGGCAACTGGAAAGACTGAAGAAGCCTCAGGAAAGGCAGAACACAGAGAAATCCACTGAGGGGTAGGAGAAAGCACTAAACCTGGTTTCACATAGCTCCCCTGTGCAGATGTCCCAGGGTCTAACAATGTGACTTAGCTCCAGGGGCTGCCTTTTCCTAAAAAGGGCAGTAATTCACATCTCTCTCTTTTGCCCATTTGCACCAACCACGTAGGAATTTCACATCTCTGAGCTCTTCAGCCCTGTTTCAAATTTACTTGAACTACCAGCAGGTTCTAAAAATGTGCCAAGCAGACACACATGCACACAAAGTTGGATTAAATCCCTCCTTTCCTTTGGGGAAAGACTTTCGCCCACCCCCGGCCTTGGGGAGCTGTCTCACGTTCAAGCCAGTGCTCTGAAAACTTTGCAAGAACCCACCAGATCCTCTTATTTCTTGCTGGGCAGCAGAGGAATTCCCTGTGAGGGTGGCACAGGTTGCCCAGAGAAGCTGTGGCTGCCCCATCCCTGAAAATTTTCAAGGCCAGTTTGGACAGGGCTTGGAGCAACCTGGGCAAGTGGAGGGTGTCCCTGCCCATGGCAGGGGGTTGTGACTTCATGATCTTCAAAAGTCCCCTCCAACACAAACCATTCCATGATTCTGGGATTCTCTGATTAAGGAGGTGTCATCACATGTCATTCCTCCTTGTGGTTTATGCCCTGATTAGCTCACATTAATTTTATTCCCTCATTTCATGCCCAGCGCCCTTCCATGGTTTTGGGTGCTCTGCTGCATCACATGTTCCTGCAGGAGCAAGTACTGCGAGGAGGAAAAGAAATCCAAATCTGAATTAAAAAGAAAAACATAAAAACAATAAAATACAATCCCCTTGATCAGTATGCCTGTCATTTTAGCGGCACTAAATACATTAAAATGAGATCTGCACACCAACTTAATTAAATGAGCCAATTGAAAGTTGCTGCCAAGTATTAGTTTAAGGTAGAAAATACACTTATTTTGGAGCTTACGCAGATTGAATTTGTAGGGCCTTGTGGGAAATGCTAAGCTTTTTTTTTTTTTTTTTTTGAAGACTCACAGTTTGGAAAATTCATTGCAGTGATCTGAATTTTGTTTCATTATGAGTGTCAAGCACAATCACAGTTAGAAGAAGTCTCTTGGCCGCTTCCCAGGATAAAATATCCCTCTAAAATTGATCTTTTCTTCAAAAGTAATGCGGGAGCGGCTCGGGCTCTCCGTGCCCAGGGGCAGGGGACGCCTATTTGCCCACCAAAGAGGCGTTTGGGGCTCTGAAAACAGAGCAATTACGGCATTAAGTGTGAGCTGGCATTTGGTGTCCGGTGTCACTGTTTGATCTCCGCTCTCGGGTGACGTTTCCAGCTGCAATGTGATTACTGAAATGGAGCGCCTGGAACACGGAGCAAAGCTCATCACTTATTCCGGGCTTTCCTGATCCCTGTAACGCTGCAATCAGGAATTAGTTGAATAGCAGAACAATTGATTCGAAACTATTTCCGTAAATCAAGCCACCAGTTTCAGCTCGCTGATGGGTTTCAGCTCGCTGATGTGTCACCTCGCTGGCAGCAGGAGCCAAGGGTGGCTTTAAAACTTGGGGGAAGAGGTGATTGGAGGGGCAAACCCGTGCACTTGGGGTTTCTTTTTACCTGGACTAAGTTCTTTCCCTTAATAAAATTAAACCACTTTGCCTCTGTGTTTTCTTACTGCGACATTCCTTTAACCCAGAGTTAAAGTGATTGTTATTTTTCACTGCTCTTTACCTCCCTTGGTTCTCTGTCAATTCTTTCTTCCCTTCTTTGCTCCTCTTTTCCCTGACTAAGCCCCACTAGGGACACACAGTGCTGAGATGTAGCTTATCTTTGCTGACCCCTCAGGGGAAAAACCAACTTCAAGCCAGGCCCAAAAACACATGTGGAGCTTTGAAGCCACCTCTCCTGTCTGTGTTTAGTCCAACGAGCTCAGTTATTTGTTTTAACTACTTCTGCTGCTGGATGATGTCTCTACTCACCACGGGTGAGTGAGCACAGCCGCCCATTGCAGGACCAAAGAAAACGTGCAGAGAAACTCTAAGATTGTGTACTGACCTTTCAGACAACGTGCACACCAGTAAATACCAGCCAGCCTCCGAATATTAAACAAGCCACAGCCAGCCCTGCATTTCCTATTACCCCAAAGTCCTTCAGATTGAATCTTGAGTCCAGCCCTGCAACTGCAATGACCTGCTATTTCTGATCATTCGGTCCCATGCTGGACTTCAGGGGGTTGTCCAGCCCAGACACAGTGACTTTCTGAGCTGACTGCTGTCACAACTGCCTCTGGTTCCACCTCAGTGGAGAACAGCCACCGGCAGCTCAAAGCCCCCAGGAAACCTCCTCCATATTGTCCAACGTCACTCAACATCGTGCAGTCGTCCAAGACCTGCCACAGGCCCAGGGTTCTCCTCTCCTGGAAAACTCTTCAACAACTGCCCAAAATCTTAATTGTATTTTCCCATCATTGTCTCACAGAATTTGGTTAATATGGACTGCATGGACAATATGGACTGCAGAGCATCCCAGAGAGGGGAACTGAACAGAAGACATTCTCACACTTGTACTCTGAGAGCTTTGGACATCCCTCCCATATCCCAGTCATTTTATGAGGTGTCCTCACTACAGAGTCCCAGTCCATCCCAGGACATGTGCAGGTCTCTTCTAGACCTGCACCTTGCACCAGGTGCCATATTATACCCATGCCAGGTGTCATTTCTATCCATGCCTCCTCTGCAGTGGGCTTCCTGCAGCCCAGGACTGCCTTGGCATCCTTAAATGAAACAAGCCCATGAAACAAGCCCACTCAAAGCAGAGCTGGCACTGAATTTTGCTGCAGCTTTTTACAGCTCCAGTTAGCCTTGTTTCCCACTTTCACACTCTGACTTCTATGCTTTGTAGTAAAAACTAGTAGATGTTTGTAGTAGAGGTTTGTTAAGTAGGTTGGAAAACAGACAACAGGACCAAAGCTGAGGATGAGCCTTGGGGGGATGGTTCCCCCGTTTGACCTCTTTGTGGCACCTGCTGCTGCTGCCTTTAATTTGTCACAGATAATATTTTATTGATGAGTGTTGGCATCCCCTCCTTGCTGGCACTCTTTGGTATGCCAGGCACCCCTTGGCCCATGTGAGATCTCTCTCACAGCCTCCCCCTCACCTTCTCCATGTGGCACTGAACTTCTCCATGTGGGACAGAATAACAACCACACAGGGGAAGGAAGCTGATTCTTACAAAGGGTGGGTGAGAACTTGGAGAGTTCACTCACTGCCTCTCCTCTCTACTCCATCCATCCATGTGTGGCTCCCAGGACATCCCCTGCCAGGAATGCAGGTGCAGAGGCTGGGTCAGCTCTGCTGACCAGTGATAAAACCTGCAGGAACATCCTCAGATCTGGGACACCCCATATGCTCCTGGGGAAAACAAAAGCAAACAGCAGCTGCCAGCACCCAGCACAGCTCTCAGCCTGAGATCTCCACTCCCCAATTAGATTTTCTCCACCAATTTGCACAGGGAAAGGCAGAGAGGAAATGCCAGATGCTGCTGGGCACGCAGAACAGATTCGATGCGTGCGTTCAAAGCACTAATAACTCCCTGCCTGCTGAAAGAGGGAAAAGGCTTTCTTTTAATCCCTCCTTGCATCAGTAATCAGAGAGAGGAGCAGATGGTGCCAGAAATACAGTAATATGCCCATTAAAATAACCTCATAGTTGATAACTTAGCACCAGACCCCAGGCAGAAAACACCTTCAGGAGAGCCAGAAAACAGGACTCGTGCGATGAGGGAATGGGAACTCTCTGGGAATGACCCAGCTCCAGGGAATGACCCAGCTCCACCTCCACAGCGAGGCCAGAGCTCTTGCACAGGAAATCCCTGCCAGCAGATGTGCCCAGCAGGATTTACCCTCCAGGTGCATCTACACAAGGTGCACGTCCCGTTCTCCCCTCCCTGACGCCAGCCCGTGCCCACGTGGGCTGGTGTGTCCCAGGGGAGCACTGGGCAGCTCCAGCACTGCTGCTGGGCCCTCCAGAGTCCATTCGTCCCTCAAGAGGAATAAGCAGATGGACAAGTGCCTTTCCAACGATGAATTTCTCTTCTGCAATTCCCAGGGTAAGGTCTGTGCATAGCAATTTCTCTCTCTTTCAATCAGATGCAAGTCATACCATTCATTTCTCAGTGGATTTGCAAGTTTTTGTCCTACTTCATTTGTCCAGAAATGACATTCTTCCCTCATAGGCCATCCGAGCAGCTCCCTGTAAGTTTTCCATGGCATTCATAAAGAAAAACAGGAGTGTCAGCAGTCACCATACTGCTGACCTTGCAACCTTGCATGGCCAACCCATCTGTTCCTGGACACAGAGTAATGATGTTTAAATCACACCACCCACCTTGGCTGCGAAGGACAGAGGAACTGGCAAGTACCAGGGGTGAAAACACTTTTACTATTCAAGGTCTTAATTTACAATGGGAGTGCTGCCATCTCCTAAAGCAGTATTTGAAAAGCAGCATCCTGCAGCCCAGGTAAAAGCCTGCATTCTTCTTTCTCTTTCTCTGACCTCATAAATCTTCCAGGCAAAATTTCCATCCAAATAGCTGCGCTCCCACAAACATTTATGCCAAGTCACACTTGCGCCAAGCAGTGTTTCTCCACAGAAAAGCACTGCATCCCAAATATTGCATCAACTCCAGCTCCGTGCCTCTGGAAGGGTGAATGTTTCTTTGTTGTTAATTAACTCTTTATATGACACGACATTTATTTCATTATCTCACTGAATGTCACCGTCCAATTAGCTCATCCCCAAGGAACGGGACCTAATTAACCAAGACAAGTAAACTGAACTTTAGCAACCTTCCTCTCCTGTCAATAAGTTGCTAGTATGTAATTACTCAGCAATAACTACCTCATTAAAGCTTGAATAAATATTCCTCCTCCTGTTCTTGGCTTTACATTTAAAGAAATTCCCAATTCATCTATTTCTATTTCGCTTGTCCCAATGTCTCAGAAGTCTTTAGGGTCAAAGTGTGTTGCCTTCCAGCATCAACAGGGCGGAAGTGGTTGCACATAACCCTCTCCTTCCATGGTGAACAGATCCTAATTTGCTCATGGGACAGTGGAAGCTTCCCAGGGGCTGAAGAAAAGGAGTTCCAGCCCATATCCCTGGAGAGACTCACAGACTCACAATGGTTCCCTTCCTGGAACAGCTGAACTTGGCTACCAGAGGGAGGAACTGCACAGAAAGCAGGAGGTTTCTTTCAGCTCAACTCCTGCTCTCTGAGGGCCTGATCTGGTTGAGCCTCTTGGAAATCTGAAAATATCCCTCCTTTCTTTCATTGTAATTTTCCCAGTTGCATGGTTTAGCTGTTCCAGTAGCAAAGGACCCCCTTTGCCCTTACTGAAACACGGAAGGTGAAGAGCAGAGCTGGATCTGTACCAGCTGAGACATCCCTGCTTGGAACTGTAACTCCAGACCACCCTGGCACGACCACCCAGGCAACTGCAGAGGACAGAGGGGAATAAATGAGACTCTTCACTTGCAAACAGCTTCTTTTCTTTGATATTTTTTCCACAGGAAGCATGCTAGGGGCTATATTTTACACGGTACCTGATTTGAAACACGGAGATGAAGGGTCGTGAGATGAAAGGGGAGCATTAATCTCGCATGTTGACTCAGCATCACAATAAATTTCCTCCCTTGATTGCTTTTGCTCTTGGCTGGAGGTCAGCATTTTCAGGGAGGAATTCTCCAAAAAAAAAGACACTGTACTGGTACAGAGCTCTAACACACCACAGCCCAAACCTGCCTCCTGCCTGACAGTGCAAGGGTTTTCCCATGCTGGTGCTGAGACACCTGGGAGACATTCCCTGGGCTCTGGAGCAGGACTTGCACAAACTGAGGCTGCAAATCTCAGGTTTCTCATGATTACATTTGGCTTTACAGGGAGCTGTTCTTTTAGGCAGCTTTGCCATGAGGGTATCTGAAGCTGCTGCTGCAGTATGGGGAGGGTCAGACATGGCACTGCTGAGCAGGCACGACTTGGGCATGGCCAGGTCTCTCCTGGCTCAGAGCCATTACTGAACAGCACAGTTTCCCTCTCTTAGTGCAAAGTGGGGCAGCCTGGAGCCATCACAGACAGAGCAGTCCCATAAACATCCCAGTTTTCCTCACCCTTCCTCCCTGAGCTCCTGGTTAATGGGATTCAGAAGAAATCGAAGACCAGTTAATATCTGCCTTAAAAATCATCACTATATATGTAAACATCTTAAGGAGACCAAACACACGAGATCTCCTATGAATCTATAAATGTTTAGGAAATGACTGGACGTGGCACTCAGTGCTGTGGTTTAGTTGACAAGGTGGTGTTTGGTCAAAGGTTGGACTCGATCTTGGAGATCTTTTCCAACCTTAATGATTCTATGATGTTATCATTCTATCATTCTTAGCAGATGCCAAGAAGCAACAAGAGCAAGATCTGCCTACACCCCCTTTTGGGTCATCACACACCTCAGGGATGTACTGCTGATGTGTGGCAGTCCCAGGGTTCCGCTGGACCAGGATTGAGCACTGCAGGCAGCAGGATCAGTCCCCCCTTGGCACAGCTTGTGACAGAGATCACTGGTTCCCTGGAGCACAGGAGTGTGTGATCTCAGAGCAGGATCCACACAAGACAGACAGAAAAGACCATTTAGATGGTGCTCCTACCCACCAATGACTAATGGATGTGAACTCAGGCAGAGGTGGGAGGAGGGACCAGTTCCCCTCACAGATCCATTTATTTACTACTATTTTGTTATATATTTTCTCCTGGTGGGAATCACAGTCATTCCCAGCGATGTAAAGCACGTGCCTGATGCCTGTTGCCACACTGGGATGGCAGGGTCAGAGCCATCAGATCTCTACATATGTTATTTCCTTGTTCTTCAGCTTAATGGGGCGTTCCACTTTATTATTGTATTTTTTTTTTCATTTTATAAGACATGTTTCATTAAATCTGAATTATGGCAATTCAGGGAAAGAAATTAGCCCATTAAAATTATAATGAAAACATCTTATAAAAAAGGCTGTCAACTGCCATTTCTGCTCTGCTGGGTGAGGAAATAAGGAGGAGAGAGAAACGTGTTGTCTCTGGGCAGGGAGAGCATCTGGGAAAGCAGGATCTGTGTGCCAGGTGCTCTGGAACAGAGTCTGTGTCACAGGGATCTGAAGGGCTCCTGGGGGGTGACTGGTAGAGTCTTTCCCATTAAAAGGCCCTTTTCAGATATTTCAGAAGAGTTATGAGACAAGAGGAGCATTTTCCTCCATCCATGGCTGGTCCCACTTCCTTCTGACCAGCCAGAGAACAAATACAAGTAGGGAATTTCTGCTTGGATTTCCCTCCTGTGAAGTCCCAGCGAGGCTTGAAGTGACAGAAATTATGGCATCCTGAGGTTTTCTGGTAGGGAGAAAAATCTGTGCTGAAGAACAAGCCCAGGTCTTGTCAGACAAGGTAACTGGAAGCAAGGAATATCCCCAAAGCCTCATTTAGGAAGGATTTGTACTTTTCCTTGAAACATCCCTATTACCAGGGCCCAGACTCAGGTGCTCCCATACATCACTTTGTTCCTCCTGTGGCAATGACTTCTCAGAGGAGGAAAGAGATTTTGTTAAAAATAAAAGTGAAAAGAAAAAAAAAAATTCCCTTAAGCTCCCTCATTTATGATCATAAGGTGGGGGGGAGTGGAGGTGGGAGAAAGCTCAGATCTGTTCTCCAGTCCAATTGCTGTGTGATTCCTGCTGCTGTCCTGAACTCTCCACAGCCTCGAGCAAAATAGTGCTGCATCTCTGTTTTTAGCAAGGTAGTGAAGGTATTAGCTGGAGGAAAAAAAAACCACTCTGCCTGCAAGGGGATAAAGGTCAGCTCTGCTGAAATGAAATAGATTTTGAAACTGCATGTCAATTAGACACACACAAAAGAAACTAATAAAATTAATCCACTAAACTGGCAAGCTGTGATAAAGCAACCCTTTAGGATATATAGAAAAGAAGGTGGGGAGGGGCTGATAAACAGAAAGAGAAGTGAGGAGTGGAATAAAAGCAGGTACAGAAGAAGAAATAATGTGTAAAAGAGGAGATGGAGATAAATGGGATATTCATCCCTGAAAAGGTAACAGCAAATGAAATGAGATCAGGATGAAAGGCAGAACACAAGTAGTCCAGAATAAGCAGCTCTGCTGTGTTGAACATAAAAAGGGAGAAGGTTTCCTCTTCACAGACAGGGTAATTGTCTTGAGAGCCCTGGAGAGCAGGTCTGTGTATGTGAGAGCACGGTGATGGGAAAGGAGGAGGAAGGGGACACCTGGGTGGGGAGAGGGCAGAGTGCTCCACTGGAGCACTGAGTTAGACCTGAGGGCACCTTGGATGGACCTTGGCCCAGAATGATCATGGATCCAGCATGGATCTTATTGCAGCGTGGACAGAACCTGAGGGAATGACTGAACAGTGTAGGACAAGGCTTCAGATGTCACAGAAAGCTGCTGTCAGGTGACACAGCCCTGTACCAGCCCAGGTCTATTTACCACTCTGGAGTGAAACCATGGGGCTGCCTCCAACCTGGAGCTGACCTGAGGCAGACCAAAGATGGCAACCTAAGTCAATCCTTAGATCAACTTCAACTTCTTCTGCCTGTTTTATCATTCAAAAAAAGGGACTGGCCCTGCAAAAGCTCTCCATCATTTCCTGTAGAGGGCTCTAGCCCAGGATTGGAAGAGGCAAACAGTTCACCCACAGGTTTTTTTCCACCTCTTAAAAGCTCCCTCCACCCCAGATCGTCCCTTGATTTGGCAATGCTTCTGGACACAGGCCAGGCTGGCTGAAGGTACCTTTGCCAGTGGCTGGATACCCCTGCTTGTCTTTCTACGTGTATTTTACGTTGCAGTTCCTGGTGAGCTGCAGGGCATTTCCTGGGTTTAATGAACATCAGGCATCCCTTCGGTCTGAGGGCCATTAGTGCCTCCCAACAGAGGCAGCACCACACCGGAGTCATTATCCATTTGTTACACGCCTCGCTGCAGGACTTCCATATGGAAAGGCAGGCACATGAGGTGACCCTAAAAACATGGAAAGCTCCATCCAAATGCCAAACGCCAAACGAAGGATGTGTGGGAGAGCACGGGGGAATTTGGTACCACGAGCCTGGTGCCCCTGACCTGGCTGCAAGGATGCAGGGGAGGCCTCGAGATTTCAGGGCCCTCACTGAGGTTGTTGCATTGAATCACTCGTGTTTCTCAAAGAGAAAGGCACAACCAAGGCTCTTCCAGCCATGGTCGACAAAGGACCTTCCTGGGAACGTCAGCCCAGATGTGAGGAACGAGGGGATAAGGGATTCTTTCAGCAAGGTCCTAAATGTGGCTTTCCAGTGGGAGAAAGAAAAAGGGAACATAACCCTTCGCTGCAAGAGGCAAACGCCTCGCTGAGTGGCTCATTAGGAGAAAAGAAGGTAGATTAAAGCTGGAATCAAGGAATGGCAATATTAATGCTGTGAATATGTGTGCAGAGTGTCCTGTAGCTCTCACAGTCTGGTGCACCGGGTTTCTGCCCTCCCTTGCCTCTTGTAACAGGAGAGACAGGAACAGGCTGATTAATAAGGCTGCAGAAAAACAGAGGCTCATCTCCAGAGATAGAAATGCATTCAGTTTTAACTAATTTCCATATTTTTCTTTCCCCCCCAATGAATATTTGACACTGATCTTTTCCCCTTTTCCTGTTTATTGTTTTAAATTGAAAGCCTCTGCTTTCAAAACAACTCTCAGATTCCCCCCTCTCCTTCTTATTAATCTCCAAACAGGGGAGAGAGCAGGTTCTCAGCAACTCTGGTGAAGGACATGCTCAGTTAGAATTTTCTCATCAATACCTGGTAGGTCTTTATCTGATTTTTGTTACACACACTCCTTAGGCCAGAGCACATCTGAGGATGTATGCCAATGTATGTTTATTGCAATGGCTTCCTCACTTCTTTTTTACTTTGCTTTCTTCCTCTGGAAGAACTTTATTCAGCTTTACCCACCACTGTAAGCCCTGGATCAGCCCCAGGTTCCAATCAGAGCAGCAAGATGAGTAAGAGGAACTGTCAACAAGGAACCTGGCTGGGGTATGAGAAAGCCCTGACACCCCTTTCCCAGGAAATCTGAGCTTGTGATGGATACTTTGGCAATGCAGCATCTCACAGCAAATCAGACAGCACTGAAATCTGGAGTTCAGCCTGAATCTACAATATTTAACATCCCAAATGCAAAAGCATGACCCATTATTTACTAACCAGGGTCATGTTAATAAAGATAATACATAATTATTCCTGAAATAGTTCAATGCAAAGGTTCCCTCAGCTATAAACATAACACATTTCTCCTCTGTTTGATGTCCTGATTACAAGTATCACCGTCCATCTGAGTTAGAACTAGATTAAGGCTCTGCTTGCATTTAAAGTAGCTGTTAGCATTGCTTAATAGTTAGAGATGACTAATTGGCCATCATGTTGTGATGAATGAAGCTGACACAAGGCAGTGCATGAAAATTACATATGATTATTGCCAAAAATTAGGCTGAAGAATAAAAACCCATGTACATACACACACCCCCTCTGATACTGTCTAACCCCCAAGGCTGATGTGGGACCCACCAGCAGCCCTGAGCACCAGGAGATGGGTCCCTACTGTAGCTGGCAGCTGAGTGTTCATCCCCAGCTGGGACTTGTGCACCTCCACCCTCTTCACTCTTGCTGGGTGTGCTTGTCACTGTGGGTGAGAAAGGAGCTGCTTGGCACACTGCAGCTGGTTCCCTCCTCACCATCACCCCAGAGCCATCATCTCATCACAGCCCCAAGTTAAACGTGGGTTATCCAACCCCCCTGCCCATTAAAGGCTCAGTGCTGGGGAGATGTCCCAGTTTAAGCCAGGAGTAACTTCTTTGTAGTAGCTGCTACAGTGCTGGTCTGGGTTTGGAATGAGAGGGGTGTGGATCACACATCGATATTTTGGGTTGTTGCTAAGTTGTGTTTATCTTAAATCAGGGACTTTTTTCTTCTGTGCTCTGACAGTTCATAAAGGAAACTGGAAGGGAGCAGAGCCAGGACAGATGGGAGACATAGCTGGGACAGGTGACCTGAGCTGGCCAAAGGGATATTCCACACCATAGAACATCATGCCCAGTGTATAAACTGTGGGGAGTTACCTGGGTTTGGGAAGGGGGTTCTGGCATCAGTCAGCGGCTGGCGAGCAATTGCACTGTACATCATTTATTCTGTCCCTCATTATTATCATTACTGGTACCATTTACCATTATTTTTATTGTATTTTTACTTTATTTTTGATTTTTAAACTGTTCTTATCTCAACCTACAAGTTTTGCTTTGATTCTCCTCCCCATTCCACCCGGGTGGGCAGGCAGCTGGGCGCTGCCTAATTTCCATCTGGGCTTAAACCAGGACAGAGGGCTGCGGGTACCAGTGAGGGACTGGTGAGAGCAGCAGTCTCTTCATCAACCCAGGGGGAAAGCAAACGAGCTTATAGGCACGAGAGGCAGAAACCAGCCTGCTGCTTGTCCCAGTGTGAGANGCGGCTGGCGAGCAATTGCACTGTACATCATTTATTCTGTCCCTCATTATTATCATTACTGGTACCATTTACCATTATTTTTATTGTATTTTTACTTTATTTTTGATTTTTAAACTGTTCTTATCTCAACCTACAAGTTTTGCTTTGATTCTCCTCCCCATTCCACCCGGGTGGGCAGGCAGCTGGGCGCTGCCTAATTTCCATCTGGGCTTAAACCAGGACAGAGGGCTGCGGGTACCAGTGAGGGACTGGTGAGAGCAGCAGTCTCTTCATCAACCCAGGGGGAAAGCAAACGAGCTCACAGGCACGAGAGGCAGAAACCAGCCTGCTGCTTGTCCCAGCGTGAGAACCCCCCCTGAGGAAATCCGCAGCACTGTTCACACGGGTGCTGGAGCGGCTCTGAGGTGATTGTGTGTATAAAGCACCCTCGCCTCTTCCCAGCCTGGTATTTCTAAGGTATTTGATCTCCCGCGGTCAGGGCTCGGCTGATAAAGCCCCTTTGTGTTCAGCCCTCGAGGTGGCTGCGTTTTTGCTCAGCCTGGACTCCCTTCTGCTCGGTTTTGAAGGCTTTTTGCCACACCACGTTCCCAAGTGGAAGGAGTACTCAAGAAAGTGCTTCAACAAAGCTTTCCTCCTTTCCTGGAGCTCAGGCTCTGCATTGAATCAGTAACAATAATACACTAGGCTGTCTGACCTACTTTCTCACCCCCTCCAAAACAAGCAGCACTTCTTCCCCCATCTCTCTCGGCTTCCTGATACAAATCTTTAAGATTAAACTTCCAGAATGTGCTAGTGAAGCTAAGAAAAGACTTTGCTCTCCCCTGGCCCCATCATTAGGACACTGATGGTTGCAGAAATCCCTGATTAAGGTGGGAAGCTGGGATTGGACCACTCCATGCAAAACGTGAGATAAAGTTTGCTATCTGTTCAGAACATGAAAACAACAAAATCTTCTTGGGAAATTTCTAAGCTGGTTCCCAGCTTGGATGTTCATCCAGGCAAATCTGGGATGTGTGATAAGAATCCATAGTCTAAATTTTACCTACTGCAGCAGCTCATGAAGAGAAATTACTGAAATGCATCACAGGAGGTAAAGTTTGCGTGGCAGGGACTTAATTCTCCCCAGTGCATTGGCTCAGAATGACCAACCAGTGGACACTGATCAGTGCCAAACAAGATTATGGAAAATTAGGGGATTTTCAGTTGAATTTTGGGGGAAAAAAAGAGATGTGAATCCTTGCTGAGGCCTTCCTCAATGTTGTTTTTTTAAATCTCTTCTGAACCACAGGTTCAAAAAAGAGATGAGAAAAGAGGTCAGTGTTCCTATTCCTGTAAATACTTCCCAAGAAGAGTTGATTTAAAGAGGATGTCGAGTTGCAGCAGAGCCTCCAGTGTCACATACAAGCCCTTATATCTATGTGGGGCACTTGTAACTGGAGTGTGCAAGTGAGAAAGCAAAATGGGCATGATCCCAGTATCCCTGGGGGCTGCTAACAGTCTGTGGTAGATGTCAGCCCACACGAGATGCTCTTAACAATCCCAAATCATCTGAAAATTCATAAATCTCAAAAATTATCCTAATGGCAGATATAAATTTTAAAAATCCCTTGCTTCTCACAGTCCTTTCATGCATTGCTTGGCAGTCAGCTTGTCCCCAGGATATGGGGAAGGATCCGTGTTTCCAGGGGGGATGTGGGAGGAAACTGGCTTACCCATGAAAATACTGCCAATTGCACCTTTTATTTCACACATTTAGCCACTGAGATGAAACAAAACTGTGTAGAAAAACTAATTTCATCTGCTGCACAATACCATTATTACCATAATCTAGTCTAAAAGGGTGAACTTCACAGTGCTGGTAAATAGATTATGGGAGTCATTTAAGATCCTGGAGCATGCCGAGAGCCTCGCCTTCCTGCAAACAAGGGATTACAAAACTAATGCCTCCCCCCTGCTATGATCCACACACTTCAGCTCAGAGTTACCTGAGGGATGATGAAACACCTGAGTGCCCCGCTCCTTTTTATATTTTTTTATGTTTTTTCTTTTCTTGCAGTCCTGATTTTAAATATTTTCTGCTTTGAATATTTTCATCTCTCCGCCCCCACCCATAGCCTGGAACTGCATCCTCTTCAACGTAACTGCAGGAGGTAACAGAGGAGACCTGGTGTGTTCCTGCCTCTGCCACCAGTTGCCCAGAGTTGAGAAGAACCCTCTCCCCTCCCTGCCTGGCTGTGCAGCACCCCAGGGCTCGCTCTGCCTTTGTACAACAGGGGCACAGCTCTGTCAGAAGGTGCCTGCAGCTGAATTAATTAGTACTGGCCAGTAATTAGTACTGGCCACGGGCCCCCAGCTCCAGGCTGGGACATCATCTGGCAGCTCCACGGTCAGGATTCACTGCTCCGGCCAGACCATCCCTCCCAGGACAAGAACCACAAGTGCAAAACACAGGGTGGGTTGTGACAACCAGCTGGAGATGTGTAAACATGCCAGTTTATCCAGAGGCTACAGCTTTCCTCATTTCTCTAAATGCAATAGTACATTTTTAGCAAAAGCCTCGCTACAGAAATGTTTTTCATTGTCCTTCCATGAGCCAGTATCACACTGTACTTTCCTTGTCCTCTCATCCAGGGGGTGTTTTCCACACTTCCTCCCCTCAGTGGCGGTGCCTCCACACACCACAGGCCGTGCACATCTGATACCTTGTGCTCAAACTGGGCTCGTGGTTTCCTTACAGTTCCCTCCATCCTTCCCCCAGCTCAGCAGGGAATCCTTATCAATCATACTTTGTGCAAAGGCCAGTTCCTGACCCATGTGCCCTCAGCCACCCTCCATGTGATGAGGCATTAACACTTCTGTTCAGGGCTGCTGCCCCAAAGCGCCCCTGAGACCGAAGCAGACTCGTGTGCTCACCAGGGTAACTCTTAGATTAAAAGCACAGATCAAAGCAGCTGGACTTGGGCCTGTTTACAGACACTGCTCACTCCTGCAGAATGTATTGAGTGCAGGGTTGCCCGGTGAGGTTAAAAGTTTTTGCCTCCAACTCAAAATCTTTCAGGAGGTGTGTGATCCCCTCTGAATCTGAATCTGATCACCATTGCAGAACAGCACAGGTGAACTTGGTAGAGACTTTTTATGCACCCTGCAGAAGTACAGGGAGAGACTGCAGCTCAGAGCCATTGGGTCCCAACCATCTGACTTCCCCGAGTGCTGCTCCCAGTTAATCTTGTGCTGGAGATCATCCCTGAAGTACCAATCATGCAAAAATCGACTTTATGTTTGAAGGACAAATGCAAAGTCTCTCTTAATGTCCTTTTATAACACACACTCCATCACACCTGACACAGCCACTCCTGTCAAATATTGTAGTTTAAATAGTGCTGTTGGTAAATGATAAATACCAGAGCATACATTTGGATAACCTTACACCCTGGAGAGAAGAGGGTGCCCTGAATTTATTGTTACAGTGTTTAATATTGCTTTATTTTGTCCAAAGAGAAATACTGGAGATGTTCATAAAGGTGGACCCTGTAAATCAATAAAGTCATTCTTGGTAAATCTGATTTTTAGCTGGGAGAGATTTTAGCTGCATTGCTAAGAGGTGCAGAGGGGTGGAAGCTGTTTTTCCCAAAAAGAGCATGGCACAAAGTGCTTTCCGCTCCAGGTGCCAGAGATGGAAGCCCACTGGCCTGGAATATCTTCCCATAGGTTATCAAACCCCCACGGTGTTCAGAGGCAGCAGCTCACAGTGAAAAGCACGAGAAGCAGAGGGATCCTTCCAGAACCTCTGAGCTGGCCAGGATTCCTCTGTGGGAGATTCTCGGCTCCAGGCTCAGGAATCCAACCTGCTGGCAGCTGTAGCTGTGACCCTGGGCAGTGCCCAGACCCCGCTGCCCAAACCTCTCCCAGTGGCTGCACTAATTGAAGAGGGGCTCTGCACACACCCTTTGTCAGCAGAGCTCCAGGGATGTGCTGGTCTCCCACAGAAGCACTCGCACACCAGTTTCCTGTCCTCAGGAAGGCAGCTGGTTGACTGGAAGACTCAGGATCTGTCCATGGGCACTGCTGGCAAGCATCTCACAAGCTGAGCATTCCCACCCAGATCCTCCCTGGCAGGGCAGGATGCCCTTTGCTGTGCAGTTCAGAGGGTGAAAACATGATTGTGAATGTGATCGACCCCGACTTCAGCACCTGATGACCCAGAGAGCAGAGGCTGTTGGCAACTCTATCCCAGGAACCAGTGGGAGAGTTTCTAACTGTATTCCTACAGCTTGTTTATGTTGGACTCTGCTGTTTGATTCTCTGAACTGCCTTGATTTTGAAGGTTTGTTTATGGCTTTTTTCGTTGTTTTTCTAATAAGCTGTGTACTGCAATTTATTCTGTATCACAGAAACCAGAGAAACGTCTCTGAGAGAAAGACAACTCATGCAAAGAATTACTCAGACGTACATCCCATCCTGCCGAGCAGAACAATGATCGTGCCAGCGCAGCAGGGCCCGCTACAATCTGTAACAAGGCTGCTGGAGACAAAAAGGAGGTTGGACGAGCTAGAGAAACAAAAGCCAAACCCTCTGATCAAAGAATCGAATTAGAGACAAGAAAGGAAGAGAGAACTGGCTGACAGCCAACCAGCCACGCTGTGGGACTTGGAGAACACAATTTAATCTCTCTTTGCTTCAGCTGCCCATCTGTAAAATGGCTGTTGGCCACCTTTCCTGCTCAGGCTGGGGTCAGACGGTCTCTCGTTAGATCTCTGCACACTTTCGAGCCAGCTGGGTTCTGTGTTACTATGAAGGTAAATAAAGATGAGATTCTTGAACACCAGCACAGTTAAATCAAATTTCTAAATTACTTTGTGTTCTGCTCTTTGCTGCCTGTGAGGTCCTACTGAAGCTTTTTCAACCAGGGAGATATTCTGGGTCTCTTTGTCCAGCTGATGAAGTTGGAACTGCGGCATTTGAGCCTTGCAAAGTCCCTTTCCTCTTCCTCACCCCTGCTTCTGTGAAACTTGTGTGGCCATCATCCCTTTTGAGACCATTACCCCTCCACCAAACAGGGCTGAAAAGGGCTGAGGTGTGCAGGAGCTGGTGAGTCAAAGGACACACAGCTGCACAACCCATTTCCAGGGAAAACAAAATCAAGCTGCCTGGAGCAAAGCCAAACCAACTCTCTCCTCTCAAACTGCAGTTTATGTCCTCTAAACAGTCCTGTCCCCTTTCCCACACAGTTTAAGTCCAAGGGCAGTTATACCATCAGGCAAATGAGAGAGGATCTAGTTTTGATTTTTCATTCTGTCTCCATCACCTCAGCTGTCTCAGTACACCAAGGACCCCGTGGCTGTAAGCTGAGCCTGAAATATTTCAGTAGCATCTGAAGCACAGATATCAGCAGGGAGAGGAACTATTCCCTGGAAGAGCTGACCAAAGAGCAGTGCTAATTCTCCATCACTTAGATCCAAGCCAGAAGGGCATGGGAGGAACCACAGCTTATTAGACCTGGTTCAGAGGTCACCTATTGCACTTTTCCAAGCTTGACAAGAGCAAGAGGCCAGAGCAGAGCAACCCACAGGTCATTTCTCACCAGATAACCCACGGGACTGACCCTTGCTCTCACAGAGTCTCTGTTGCACCTGGTACCAGCCCTGGGAGAGGAACTTGTAGTACTCTTGGAGGCCATTAAAGAAATGCACAGCAGCAAAGCCGCAGACCCAAAATTTCAAGCCAAAACTGCAATGTTTACAGCAGCACATCCAGTCTGACCACAGGGGTTTCTAGCTAACAAAACAAAACTCTCTGCCATCCCATGCTCTTAAAAAGTTCACCTGCAACTGAATCCCTTCTGGGCTGTCCAGCTTTTCCAAACAGCCCATTTCCAGGGACACAGGGCCCTCCCACCCCGGGTGCTGTTTGGTCTGGCACAGAGCAGGAGCCTGGCACTGAGCACGTTGATGCAGATGCCTGCTGGAGACCATTCATTGATGCTGAGAGCAGTCCAAGAGATCCTTAACCTCTGTCTAATACTGTCACGCCGAATAGATGGAACGCCCTCGTGTTTGCAGCTTTCTCTGCCTTGTCACGTAGTATCTTCGGGGGCCAGAGGCCACACCACTGCTCCCATCAATCCAGCTGCGTGCCCTGCCGTGTTGCATTAGCCCTTTCCATCTCTGTCAGGCTCTGGGAGGCAGACAGGGATGTTTACTGATATCCACTGTGCAGTCAATCTCAGAGTGATCTCGGTTCTGTGACCCCTCTCTTTACAAATCACATTGGTTGAAGGCTATAATTATGGGTTATAATTAGATGTGGAGTTTCATTTAATGGAGGCAGCAACATGTCAAGAGCCCCAAGAGTCCACCACGCTGCAAGCTATGATTCCTCCTCACTCGCCTCTGCTGCTGCTGCTGCTGTTTTGGAGCACATAAATGCCTGCTGCTGTTGAGGATGACCTAGATGCTGATGGTCTTGCTTCAGATGTTGTATCTCCAGTTAAGAAGTAAAGCTCCAAACAAGAATTTAGCCCATCTTTACACCTACAAGGTCTTACAAGACAATGACAGAACTTACAGGTGAGGGGATTGAATCCACTGGCTTTCAACAGTTCCCACAGTAGTTTCCCTTTGTTTTCTGAGCAAGCCTGTCCAACACAAAGCACACCCAGTACATGCCCTTTTAAACCCTTCCCAGATTGCAAATTCAAGGAGACACAGACACACAGTGAAGTTCCATCTATATGAAGGTATGGAAGATGCAAACAAACTCTGGAGAAGTTCTGGAGACCCATGAATTTAGCTGTCAAATGTCTTTGGAAAGATGAGGGAAGTCTTCATCTCTTGATCAAACTAAACTTTTTTATATCCAGGTAGATTCCAAAGCCAACATTTCTGAACTACCAGTGCTACAAAGACAAGTCATTACCACGGAGCAGGAGTAAAATCCAAAGCAGAAAAAGCACCTGTGAGAAAGGTGACAACACACTCACCTAGTCAGGACATATTCCTCCTGCACTGCACCACCCAAGTGTCCAGCCCTGCATCACCAGGGTGTAGGAAAGGCCTTGGCAGCCTTTTGGGTGCAGGGAGGAACGAGCCCTACGATGACCAAGACATGAGTCCTTGTCAGACACTGGGGTGGGAGCAGCAATGACTCCTGCACCACCTGGGAAACAACAGTTACCTGAATGTCCTCACCAAGCCATCGTGCCACCCAGGTCCTGGCAGCCAGGTCCCCTCTGGGCACAGGAACCAAGGAGCCAAGAACGCTTCTCATCAAGCAAAGGAAGTGAAGAGCACATTCCTAATTCAATTGGTGTCACCAGGAACTCAGCTCCTGTTCAAGCACTTCAAGGGCTGAAACTGCAGCAGGAATTTGCTTTGCAGCCTGGGCAAGGAGCTGATGGACTCCACATATTTATGTCCCAAGTGCAGCAATGAAGGGCATGTGAATACCTTCAGCTGTTTGGAAATCTTTGGGCTGTCTTTGGAAAAGGACAATGAGAGAAGTTCAAAAGACAGCAGTGACCACACCTGGAGTGGCATTTGCTCAACTATTGTGCCTGTGAATAAAAGCCACCAAGGGAAGAAATGCAGACACCACTGTCAGAGTGAGATTCCCAAGGGCTGTCTCATGAGGCACTGCAGTGATGCAACCTGAAAATGAGAAGAACACACTGGAAAGAACCAATCCCAGAAAGGTGTTTCACAGGAGACCTGTCTTGCTCTGATGAAATCATTCCAGCCAACACCAGACCCCAATCAAAGGAGAATTTTGGAAGCAGCTTCCCAACCATCCTGTGTGATAATCTGGCTCTCTTTCCCTCACCCTGACAGAGCAGAGACTGGAGAAAATGATGAGGATTTTATAGCTCTCTGTGGTAAGCAGTTAATAACTCTCTGAGGCAATAGATCTGGGCTCCACTGCAGGGCTGGAATAATTCACAATAAAATACGACCTTTCATTTATCACTTTGACACTTAATAAATACTTCCTGGTGAAGCCCAGGAAGGAGGAAGAGAAGGGGGAGAGGGGACAGCCCATGCTTGTGGTGACCAGGTGCTTTCAGTGAACATGGTACATGGTGAAGGACAGTGAGAGACCAACCAGGGAACAGAGTTCTGGGAGCTGGTAGAGGAATGAAGTGATGAGGCTTCAGCTTAGCAGGGATTTTTTTGTTCATGATCATCACAAGACGCCTCTTCTGAGCTCAGGTGGACACTGATGCTTTATAATACTGATAACAATGGATGAAGGGTGCAAATACTGAAGGCAAATGGTGTGTGGCTCTTTCTCCTCTCCTGTGCTGCCATCACCCCACCATCCTCACACAAGGAGGGCTGGTGCATCCCACCATCCCTGTGGGAGCCGAGGGCTCTCTGAGGTGCTGCAGCCACCTTTTCCTGGGTCTGGAAGTGCCTCACGGACATACATCATCATGTCACTGCAGAGAGGCAGGAAAACATTGTCTGTGTACTACAGGAAAAGAAATAAACCCGAGGCACAAACTTGTCTTGAGAGAACCAACATCAGTTTGCCTGGGGCGATCTCAAAAGTCCTCCAGCAGAAGGGGGAGCCTTGCCAAGAACATGTTTTTGCTTCCCCTGCAAGCATCAGTGATTCCCACTGATGTGCCACCTGGGAGCTGGGAAGGTGCCCCCACATCCCACCTAGCCCCAGGAAGAAGTGGGAGCCCACCCTCAGAAGAAGGACAGTAAGGCAGTGGGTACCCTGGCAGGAGCTGCTGTTCTCCTGGGAGTCACAGTGCCCCTGAGGTGAGTGGCCATGCCCAGTGCCGCGGGGCTGCCGGCAGGTTTGCTCCCAGGGCAGGCACTTGCTACGTGGGAGAAACCTGAATCCCCTTGTAGTTTGTGTCTGCTGGATTCCCTCTGCCTCAGGCTGTCATTGGACACGGCACAGACACAGCCTTGGTGAGGCAGAGAGCGAGGCATGGCTCTCTGTGACACGGAAAGCAAGGCAGGTTGGTGGGAACCAGATTTGCCTGTGGCTCCTTTCTGTGGCTGCTTTGCAGATGGTCTCTCCACTGCCTCACATCTTCTTCAGGGGCTTTTTATCTACACAGATGCAATTTCTCAGTCCCTTGCATCTACACACTGTATTGGCTGATCAGTGGAAGAGACTCTCATTTCCCCCACCCTGAACAGGCCTGGAGCAGCTGCTGCTGCATTCTCACAAAACCCTGATGCACACAGACCATGGAGGTCCCCAGTTCCCTTTCTCCTTCCCTGGCTATTCCCCTCAGAGTATCCTGGTTTGTCTGAAGAGCTCATCCCTGCAGCGGGGAGGTGGGGATATCGCTGTGTGTCTCTAAACATTCTGGAAGTGTTTCAGCAACACAGGCAAACAACAAACGTTATCCTGCGCACAATATCGACTCAGTTAATTGGCAAGTGAGGTGTTGGACTGGCCTCCTGCTTGGCTTAAATTGTATATGCACCGAGCACTGTCTCTGCTCATCATGCTGTCAGTGGGAAAGGCTCCACACAGGGTAATCACAGGCTGCTGCAAACTCGGTGCTCGGTAAAACTGCAAATCAAGAGGAAATCACAGACAAACGCTGAGGGGAGGTGGAAGGGGGGGTGGAGGCGGCCAAAGCGGAGTCCCACAGCCTGCAACTGTGGCTGCTGCTTCTGGGAGCTGACAATTCCTGAGAAACTCCTTTGGGTCTGCCTGAGGTCCGTGTTTGGTGGCTGCAGGCAGACCCAGATGAAACGCTCGGGAAGGGGTGAGCTGAGTTGCTGCAGGAGGGAGTCTCCAACTGCTCAGCCTTCATGCTAAGGGGAGAGGGGAGGGCTGGCACTGGGAAGTAGTGAAATGGAAGAAATGAAAGGCCACTGCCTTCTCACATAACCTTGGGCAAGTCACAGGGACTTCCTTTGCCACAACTCCCACATGGCAAATGAACACTGGGGTTCTTCCTGTGCCTCTCCTGCTGCTTATTGTGTAAGGACCAGGTTTTCCAAAGCAATATAGACCCCTGAGGACACATGTGTGTGGCCCAGGAGTATTTAAGATTGTTCTAAGCAATTATGTGCCTCACTCACTTGGGTCTTGTCCCATTTCAGTGCAGCCTCAGGCATGCAAATGCCTCTCCAGTTCTGGCCCTTGGACTCTTTGAAGCAGCAAATTGTCTCTTACTATAAGTGTCTGTATATTTATAAATGTCTGTGTATGCACGTACACACACATCACTGTCTGATGCTATGGCACAAGTAACCAAACAGCTACAGAGGTCCAAACCTAGAAGCTGTGTCCCAGGAGCTCTCAGAGCTGCAGCCACTTTGCAGATTCTTATTGCAGGTGCGACATCATCTCAGCTACAAAACTGGGGATCTGATTCTCTTCCCACTTTGCACCCAGGCCACGTGAGGCTGTGCCTGTCCCTGCCTGCTGGGCATAGCCACTCTGATGGCCCTGGTGCTGCCTGACTCTCTGGAAGGGGTTCTGAGTGCTCTCAGGAGCCAGAGTCACATAGAAGCACGAGCAGAATGAGGGGGGGAAATCAGCTGGGGAGAAACAAAACAACCCACACACATACACAACTCCCCAGCATTCTCTGTAAGTTAACAGAGCAGGTTAATGCACCAGCTCCTCGCTCCTCTGGCAGGCAGGCATTTAATTTATAGCAGCCAGAAAATCCCACACATTTGGAGATTACATCCCTGCTGGAAGTAGTGTCACATTAGAGAAGCATAGAGCAATCTGGCCACTGGGGACAGGGCTGCTCTCCACAATATCAGCTCCATTAAACTCCTCTTCCCCAGCTCCATGTGTGCCAGGAAGTGTGGGGAGTTCAGGGCAGTGAAAACTCACATGCTGGGCTCTGACAGCTGCTTTGGGTTGGGTTTGGGCATGTTTGCTAGGGAGGCTTTTGGACAGGGGTGTCAGCCTTTGTGTTAAGCTCATGTTCAGGAGGGATGACAAAGAGGGGAAAAGGCATGTGGGTGAGAACAAGCCATAGTGCTGGAACCAGACCACATGGCCAGCAGGCATGTTGCATGTACAGGTCAGCCCTCCCCTTGAAAGCTGCAAACTTAATTGGTTAGTACAGGACTTACTCTGCCTCTCTGTGTGCCATGTCTAACCCCAGTCCCCATGTTCAGCTGGAAAGCACACATTTCCATTAGTACTGCTTAAAACTCGGCTCTGTCAGCACTTCCACCACACGTTTGGAGGAGTTAACTCCCCATAAAGCATCGGCTCCCAGCTGGAACACAGCACACAAGAGGGGGAGATACATCTGCATAAGTCCCATTAGCGCTTAAACGTTCCTTATCTCTTGGGCCCTGTAGCTGGAAAACACCTCCTGAGCTCAGTGCAGGAGCCAGAATCCTTCCCAGATTTACTCTGCAGACATTTGGCTGGGGATCCTACTTCAGGTTTAAGTCGATTGGCAGACGTTGTTTTTCTGGGTGGCTTCTGTTCCAGCTCTAGGTTTCTGTAAAGCAACTATGAGATGCATTGGCAGAGCGTGCTGGGTGTTAATTACCAGCTACAAGCACACCCTCACATGCAGTAAGATTTTTCATTCACAATCTGGGATGGAATAACGATGCAAGGAGAGCAACAGGTTGTGGAGAAGAGTGTTATCTTCTTACCTGCCATCAAATTGGGTGAGAGGTTGGGAGCCAGGTAGGGAGAGCAGAGAAAGGTCTGCTTAGTGCCAGGGCAGCAGGGAGGAATAGGTACAGGGGAACACCAGGAGTGAAACCACACAGCTTCATGGGTGTGATCAGCTGCTGCAGAACGAAGCGCACACTGGTACACTAGGAAAACCCATCCAGGGAATCAGGGATGCTGCAAATCCATGCAGAGTCACTGCAGATGTTCTAAGATCCTGGCTCCCCAACAGCCCTGCTGATGCTCACAGCCCTGTATTTATAGCCCACAGTTCATACATTCCCTAGATCCACTGCCTGCAGGCCAGGCAAATTTGGGAAGGCAGTACCTTAGATGAACTTCTGCCTGAGGAAACAGGGGATCCATCCATACAGCAGCAATGAGAAAGCTCAGACTGGTTCACAGCAGAGAGGGAGCTGCTTCAATTCCAGGCACAGAGAGGAAAACAAGGAATAACCAGAGCACTTTATCTACCAAATATTTCTGTGTCTCACATTAAATTGGATCTCTTCAGAGTCTGCATCTCCCTCCCCAGGAGTCAAGGTTGGAAACATCCTTCTGAGAAATGCAGAGAGAGGCAAAGAGAAATGCAGAGATATTTCAGCATCACTGGTGGGGTTCCGAGGCTGCAGCGGAATTTCTCTCTCCTCTCTCTTCTGTCCTTATTTCTAAAGCTCTTCATGTTGGGCAGAGCCCAGCACCTTGTGAATCCTGGAGCAGAAAATAAATAGGGACCATTGCCAGCAACAAGATTCTTATTAGAGATCTCTCCTGTCCACATCTTGGAATAGACAGAGACAAATCTTTGGGAGCGTTCCAGAACACAGGGAAGGCTTTCCTTCAGATTCCTGGCTGGATGTTGAGCTTCTCCTCCCTTTGCCAGTGTGATTATTGCTTAGGAGTAGAGAACACACTTCTCTCTGCCTTGCCTTTCAGAGGTCACTTCCCGAGTGCAGCAGGGGAGAGAGAGGTGAATAAAGCAGTGGACAAAGAACAGGAGCTCCAAAAGAAAGGCTGGAGTGAAGGTACTTCTGTGTGTGAGGAGCTGGAGAAAGGACAAGCTGTGCTCCAAGGAGCCTGCAATCAAACCAGATGAGACAGGGCAGAGGGACAGGCAAAAGGAGATCCAGAAGGTCACTTAGGTGGTGCAAAGTGTATTGAGAGTCCTGAATGATCCACTCCAGCCTGCACACAGGCTCACTGATCCTAAATGATCCACTCCAGCCTGCACACAGGGTCACTGATCCCAAATCACCCACTCCAGCCTGCACACAGGCTCACTGATCCCAAGTCACCCATTCCAGCCTGCACACAGGGTCACTGACCCTAAATGATACTGCACACAGGGTTGCTCCCAAGCCCAAGCAGGAGACAAGCCAGTGCATTAACAAGAAGAGACACCTTTGAAAAGAAACATAAAAAGAACAGTTGCTATTAACTCATTAGATGAGTTTGAGACAGAGGTGTTAGAACATGCGAAGTATCATTTTTGGAGAATAAACAAACTCAGCCCCAGCCCTCAGTGGCTGTTTCTGTGCTGGGTTTTTCTCCCTGCAGCTCCAGGTCTCCTGAACTTTGCTGGGGATGCTGCCTATTTTTAACCTGCCTTGGCACTTATGTTATCACTCATGTCAGAATGAGGCCAGGTAGTAAATATATCTTTCCACCAAAACTTCCCAGATTTCGTTGATTTAGGCATTCTAGTGTGATTCCCACCACACTTAGGGAATGCTCCAGCACGAATGTCTCAGCCCTGACCCCAGCTCCGAACCAAGGGGAAGGTTCTGCACGCACAGGGACACACCATGTGCTACTGCCAGGGAAGCTCCTGCTCCTGAGGAGGATATTTCTGTCACCTGCACAGTTCCTTCACTCCAGAACTGTGTTTTAGGAGCCTCCATATTTATATGTCACCATTTTGTCAGCTGCCCTGGTAACATCTGCTACAATAAATCAATACACTGCATTAGCACAGCCCAGTGCCACATCTTCCCATATTAAAACCTCTCTAGATTTCAAGGCTAAGAGGAACTGAGAGGTTCCAAGGAAATTCCTGGGGTCTTGTACAATACTTACCAGCCTGACAGGCTAATTGCCCTATAATTCAAACACAATTGCAATCTATACTGGAAGTGATTATATGCAGATGACTGGGGTGACTCTCATTTCCTCTATTACTTCTTCCAAGGCCTTTTTTTTTTTTTTTCTGGTATCAATTCCATTGAAAAATAAGTCTTGGAAGTTATTAACGTACAAACCCACATTTTATTAAACCTTACTTCAGGAGCTGAGAGTTAAATCCACATATAGATACAAAGGCTCATGAGGAATCACTCCTCCTGTTTAAGTTCTCGATACAAAAGCCTTCCTGCGCTGCCTTCTGGGAATCAAGCCAGCCAAGAGCCTGAGAAACGGTGTAGTAATAAAAATGTAACATGATGTATCGTAAATTATACACAGGATGGGACTGATGAGGGAGGTGGTGAGTGTAATTGTCTTTCACCCCTTGCGAGGAGCTCCGACGCTGCCTAAAGGTCTCTTGCCTACACGGAGCAGGGAGGAGATTCCTTTGTGTGCTTTGTACCTGAAGGGGTGGAGGCTGAGCATTCCCTGCTCCATGGGCAGCAGGGGATGAACATCATGCCTCGGGTGCCTGCCTTCCATGGAATGGTTATCCTTGGAGGAGGGTGGCAGGACCCCCACCACACACACACACACCCCTGCCTATCTGCCAGCCTTGCTCAGCAGTGAGATAACCCAGCTGTGCCCAAACAGGAGACAATTAAAAATGCCCAGCAAAAGGGATTTGCCTCTAAATTATTGTTTACCAAATGCATCAATCCCTCGCAGCTTAATTTCATTCTTCCATTTGTTTTTCAGGAAGGATGAGGCTCTGGCATAGTCAGCAATCCTGTAATGAGGACGTTTGCCTGCTCCCTCACAGGCAGGAGGGAGCTAAGGAGGGATTTCAGAGACTTCTCTTTTCAGCATATCCTCCCCAGACTCTCTCATGCTGGATGTCTCTCATTTGACAGAAACTGTTACAATATCATAGTTACAGCCATATGGAGATCAAATTTTAAAAATCTCAGCTGTTTCGTGGGACAGAAAAGAGAATTTCCCTCCTCCAGCTTTCCAGGCTCACCCACAGCCCAGCAATATCTGCCAAACCTCCCTCTTCCCTTTGCCTGCTGACTCCAGGGTCACATCCCACATGTAAGGCTACGGCCTCCCACATTGTGCATCTTCCTTATATTTATATTCCCACGTTTCCTTGGCATTCCCCTCCTGTGGCGACACCAAGAAGCAGTTTTATTGCACAAACTACCCACATGTGCCTTGGGGTCACAGCTGGCAGGTACCAGCCAGGAGAAACACAAATGAACTGGGCAGCAAGGAGGGTAAAGATCCTGGTACCCAGAGATTTGCAATGGGACTGAGCAGCTCACTCCATCCTGACATCCAATTCCCTGGGGCTGGGAATTGTGCATTTCAGTGGCCTGAGGACAGGAGGACACACTGCAATTCCACAAAGGTCTGCCTGGTGCTGAGGGAGCACCAGGTCTGGCTGAATGGCCTGAGAGAGGGATGTGAAGGGCTTTTAATCAGAGCCCAGCAAACAGAAAGTGAAAACGGACTGTATTTTTTTGGAAAAAGAGCAAATATGTTGAAAGACAGATTTTTGGGGGTACTATTTATCTCCCAAATGTGTGAAAGTTTTTTTTTTTCTTTTTGGTTCAGAAATGCCAACCCGTTTTATTGCACCAGTTCCTCCACTTCAGCACTTCTCTTTGAGGCTGCTATTTTCAGGTTTCCTGAACAGCCTATGGAAAGTTACATGGAGCAAAATGTTCTTTCCATTTTCAGTTTTGACTCAAAGGCTTTCGGTTTGCACCCCAAAGAAAAAGTTTTCCTTTGATTGACTCCAACAAGAGCCTGTTCCTTGTCTTTTTTTGTCTGAATCCTAAAATACTTCCCAACCCTACTGCAAAAATAAAAGCAAAGCCAGAGTCCAGGCTTAGGTGGAATTGTGGCTTATTGGCCTCCACTGCAAGTCATGTGTGCTGTGAGGAACAGGCTGAGCTCTCAGGATGACAGGGAGCATCCCTGAGCTCAGGGATGGCTGGAATTTCACTGCCTCCTGTATGTAATTCCTTCTCCTGGAACCATTCCCTCTCTTTCATTGCCCTCCACTTGCTGGAAAAGGGAAGGAAGGAAGAACAACAACTCAAGCAGAGCTCACCTCTCACCACAGGACCTGGGAAAGGCTGTTCCTCGGGGCCTCCACTTCCCTTCTCAGTAAAGGAAGGGGAATGGTAATCCTGCTGCCTTTCAAGGATGTCATGGGAAATTTCTCCTGTGTCACATTGGTGGAATTGGTTTTGGTCCATGCTTTTAGATCCCTCCTGCACAGAGAGTGTTCTGCCCTACAAAAGCCAGTGCAGGGTGGTGTTCAGGCTGCATAACTTCCCATGGAAAGGGTCGGGGTTTGCTCCAGGCTCCTTTTAATTCATGAGATCGATCAGCACGAGCTGAACTCGGGAGCTCTGTGTCCTTCTCTGAACAAATGTCTCTGCTCCTGGCCTGGGATGTCAAACACCTCCAGCAAGGGGCACAAGCAGCCCTGCCCTCTCTGTGCCACCCTCTGGGCACTGCTTCAGATGGAAGGAGGATGGAACAGCTCCTTCCTCACACAGGAATGTGGAGCTGTTGTGCAGACCCACCTGCCTGTCAGACTGGGTGGAAGGATTACTTTTTTCCAAGATAAAAGCTATGAAAGCAGATGCACCATACAGTAGGAAACGAGAATCAGCCTTGCCAGTTTGGCATGAGATTTATTTTTTCATGAGCACCAGAGGGGTCTGGTAATTACAATTAAAGGGAAGACCCCTTTGGTGAGGCTTTGGCCAGAATCTCCACCCCAGTCCTTCCCTCCTGCAGGCAGGAATCCTCTCCCTGCTGCAGTCTCCAAGGGGGACAACTGCAGCTGCTCAACAAGGCAGAGCCACACCACATCCCAGCTCAGGCCAGACGTGAGGAAAGGAACTGTCCCCTGCTGCAGCGGCAGTAAAAGTCCTTCACAACTGCTAAAGCCAGAGGCAAACTAATGTTTTTCTTTTTTTACAGCCTCTCATCCTCTCCCCTCCCTCCCTGGCTGCTACAAGACTGAACAAGACTGCGAAAAGCCAGTTGCAATTAAGCATTTTACTCCTAAACGAATGGCTCGGTTTGTAAACAACAGTAGCCACAAAAAAAAAAAAAATGCAGCTCTCAGCAAAAGCAGCTCAGCTTTCCCTGAAAATATCACAGGTCTCCAGCAGGAAATGGCTCCTCTCCACATCATCCTGAGTCTCCCACGGCGCTCCCTTGCCCCTCCAACCCCTCTTTGCCCCAGATTTAGAGGCTGTCAGAGCTAATAGGAAGAAGAGGACGCAGGCACTGAGACATCCTGGCCTGGAAGCCGTTCTTCTGGAAAAGCACTGCAAAGCTGCTACTTTAGATAAATAAATAGCGCGTCCCCTGCGAGACATCATCTGCAAAGCACTGTCGTACGGTGCCTCCACTGTCATAATTCCCCACGTCCTTATTGCCCGACAGCCTCCATAAAGAGCTGGAAGCTTTATGTGCCACTTAAAACCAGCCTATTACCAGCAGCAAACTTGCCTCAACAAGTCTCTGTGTGCCCAGGCTCAAAAGCAAAGAAATTGGGTCTCAGGGTGAGCACCCATGGGCTACATAGGAAGGGAGGCAGGTTTTTCCTGGCCAGCAGAAACACTGACACCAATGCAGTGAAGGGGTCCTGCCTCAGGTTTGATTCAGTGGCACGTCCAGGCTACTGTGCCTGAGGGACACGGAGGATACTCACAGGTGGCAGCCCCAGAGATAAAGCTTTTGACCTGTATTTGGGATTAAACTGGAGGAGCTGCACTGATTTACATGCTGCTTTAACCAGCTTGCAGACACAGGTCCTGCAGTATGCAGAGATCTCTGAACAGCAAGGGGAAAAGGCACCTAAAATCTCCCAAAGCTTTCCAGCCTCGCCATACACAGGTCTGTGGTTAAACACAGTCATTTTTATTTTATTTTAAGACACTACAAAGTGATTTTTTTTTTCCTGTCAAAAAAAGATTAAAACACAAAACACAGGGGCGAGCCGATTGCCCCAAACTGTCCCATCTGTTTTATGGATCAGATTTTATGTGTCAAAGGCCAGAGTATTTGTTTTATTCTCAAAGAGCATATGGTTTGATTTTCAAAAGCTCAGACACTCACCACTGGGACCAGCCTTCCAGAAAAGCTTGATGCACAGCAGCTCCTCCAGTGCCACGTGGGAGAGTTTGAAAGAGTCCATCACCCAAGTTGGGCACCTGAAGTCCCTGGAAAAGCTGCAGGAGACCAGAACAGCAGGAAAGCACCTGCCTGGTGCAGGAATGTAATCCATCTACCCCAAAAAGCAAGGAAGCCTTTGAACAGAGGGGAAAAAAATCCTCCAGAAATATAATAAAACAGAAAGGGAAAAGAAAGGCAGGAAAGGGTTGAATAAATTTCCCCTTTGGTTTTAGACTAGTAACACCATAAATGCTACTGAATAAATCACCAGCAGACCAGGGAGCTGAAATAATACAGGGGAAAACCTGAGTTGCCATTCATCACACTCCCCCTGACACATAATAAATGCTTCTCCTTCAGCCAAAATGAATTCTCACAGTCGACACAACGCACAGCACGCTGACATCTCGATGCCCACTGATTATCCTGCTCTTTGCTCTCCAAAAGCCTCCATTCCTGCCACCCTGCTGCCACTAATCCCCAAGATACTGGGGTCCCTCTGCTGTCACCTGGAGCACCTCTAATCCCCGGTGAGTATGAGCTACAAAGTCTGTTATGAAAATAAAGGCCATGGGAGATGCTGAGATGGTAATCACCTCTTCCTCCCTGAGGAAAGTTGCTGGCAGGTGAGCAGTAGAACTGGAAATGGCATTTCTGAGTCCCACTGCAGCATTTCAGAGCCCAGGCAGTGATGTCTCACTCTGCAGGACCCAAGGTTTGATACCAAAACCTGCAAGGGAGCACAGAGAGGGGTGATGTTGCAGTCACACACACACCCCTCACACAACTCACTGGGAGCCCTTCACACCAACCACAGGCAAACTGCAGCCCTGGCTCCAGCCTGGAATGACATCCAAGACCTTGGGCCTTAGCAGGAGAGTTGTGGGAAGCCAGGTTTATCCTTGGAAACCCAAGCCAGCACCTGCCATGGGTGTTTTCATGGAAACATTGCTTCTCTGTGAGGGAAACTGGCTCCAGTCAACAACTGTGGCTGCAAAGGGACAGACCCTTGGGACCAACACTCAGGCCAAGACATGACAGAAACCTGGATCAGGCAGGGTCCCATCCCCAGACCACCCTTGTGCAGGCCCAGGGGTGAGGGTGTGATGGAAAGCACTTCCTCTGGAAGCTGGGCAATAAGCCCAGCCCACACCAACCCCCACCGGGCAGGGACAGCGGGTGGGCAGCCCGTGGCTGAAGACCCATTTTTAAAGCCAACTGGAAAGAACCTTTACTTATGTTCTGAAGGTTTGGAACCATCAGTGGTGGATTAAATCCATTTCAGGAGGAAATACCGAGCCAGGTCTGAGTGATTACCCAGAGTAAAGACGGAGTGATGTGAAAATGGGTGATAAATATTAAGAGACGGAGATGAGAGACATATAATGGAATGTCTGACACAGCCTTAATTACAGCCTTGCATATACTCTGAGAAAATATATTTAGCTGATAGCAGCATTGGGGGTTTGAAGCTTTCTACAATGTGTTTAGGTTAAAATAAACATTTATTTTAAGCATGAGCAAGTCATTCCACTAGTTAGTTTGAAGCTGAGGTAGGTGAATAGCTTACAGTAAATAATCTGCTACATGCATTTATTCGAGCTTCTTTTTAGCCTAAATTTCCTAAGAGAAGAAAAAAAAAAGGCCTGTTATTGCTCTGCAGTAGTCATTTCCTCCTAAAAACTCCTGAGTCTCCTGCCCGATTTCTCTGAGGTTCAGCACAGGAATAAAGGCCTTGGAAATGCTCTGTCCTCCAAATTGCTGATGATTCCCATTCCTGGAACAGCTGCCAGAAAATCCAGATTGGATGCCTTCAGGTTTCTTAAACTCATCGTTGTTGTTTATAACTCTCCTGACTCCTAACACAAATAACTGCTCCCTCAGACAGCCCAGCACCAATCCCAGATGGATTGTGGTCAAGACATCGTTTTCGTGATCATGTCTGATGGCTCCTTTTATCTCTTGCCCTTGGCTATTTAAAGGCAGGAATTTCTCAGAGTGATCCTTCCCAAATACCCAAATACTTCTCCCCAACACCCATTGCTGGTAATTGCCAGCTCTCCCCATCACAGTCTCTGCAGAGGGAAGGGAGGGAGCTCTGTGTGTAACAGTGTCCCTGCTCTGAATCACAGGTTCAAACTCGGCTCCCTGAGAGCAGACAGCACTTCCAAACAGCTCAGGGAACAGCTCCAGCAGCTCCTCACCCACCTCTGCCTCTGAAATAGCCTGTGGAGCAGCTCACATCCCCTTGGTGGATGTGGGATCACCCTCAGCCTTCCTTCAGTACACAGAGCTCCACTCGCTCTGGGCAGACAAATCACCCTGATTGATTCCCTGCCCGGATGGATCCTGCTCTCCAGAAGGAAGAGGAAGGGCCTCAGTGTGGAAGTGCCCACTCCTGCAGCGTCCATCATAGGCAGGCAGGGCTGGGAAGGACTTGAGAGACGTGCTGTCCATTCCACTTGCTCCCAGGCAGGAGCCTAACCCCTCCCACGTTTGTCAGAGCTGTCTAATCTGTTCTTAAACACCTCTGTGACAGAGCTGCCACGCTGCCCTTACGGGCCCTCTGCCCGTCCTTCATACTGTCACCTGCTGCCAGAGCCATGCAAGAATAATGGTGTTTTTCCTGGGGAATGAGTCAATCCATGATGGGGGTTTCAATCCTCTGGTGTGTCAGGAAAGGTCAAACTCAATTCATCTGCAAATGCTGCTCCCTCTGTGATTGTCCTCCAGGCTGTGAGCTCACGCAGCCCAACCAGGTCCACTATGAGGCATCATAAACTTGGCCCCAGACACCCATTTTTTGCCTTTCCAGACCTTCAAGGCTTTTATAGAGGCCTCCCAACACTATTGTGTTCCTTTTCACTCCATCAAAGCAGCAAAGGCAAGGAACTTCCTTCCCTTCTCCTTCCCAGGGTATCACACCCAGCCCCTCCATGCAACAGGTTTTTCAGGAGGTTCATGCATTGTTAGCAGGTTCATCTTTCCACTGACACCAACCCAAAGAGCTCAAAAGACTCCACTGACAGATCCAAGGTTCATCTTTCCACTGACACCAACCCAAAGAGCTCAAAAGACCCCAGTGACAGATCCAAGGCACTGGGATCCCAGTGACAGATCCAGCCTCCAACACAAGCACAGAGCCCAGGGAATCAGCTCGTGTGCTCAGCCCCAGCGTTCAGCAGGGGCTGTATCAGCCCAGGCTGATATGGAATGTGGAGACCTTGGAGATTGATTGTGCTGCTGGCTCTGCCTCCCCAGAGCCACCTCCGTGGTGCCACCCCGCAGAACGGATGTCCTGCTTTGCATAATGCTTGTTCTGGGAATGTTATTAACCTCATAGATCACTGGGAATGCACACAGCTCCTGTTCAGGGGAACACCAGGGCCGTCCCTGTTCCATCTACTTCTACAAACAGAAACAAGCACCAGTTAATAAGCAGGAGGCAGCTCATGTCTTTAGAGAGCAGGGGTTTGTGATGATGTTTTTTTCCCTTTGCAAAAGATAAATACACTCCAGGAATTTCATGCTCTGGATTTTCACCTCTTGTCAACTTCTCATAAACCAAGCAGGGTCAAGCACTGGTCAGTACTTGGTCAGGGGATCTCAAGGGAAAACAAAATCCACAGTAGAGGGGAAAGAGAAATCCTTGTGACTTGGCTGTTAAGGGAGTAACACTCTTCTTTCTGAGCCAGCCCTGAGTTCCCATTGCAGGCAGGGTTAAAAAGGCAATCACAGCTGCAGAACTTTCCTTCTCCCCGTGGAATATGAAGCTGGGGTGAGCTGGCATCTTCATAGGAATCAAAGGGAGTTAGGAACAAGAATTAAATGGCAGTCAAGCATTTGAGCTCCTTTAAGAAAATACCAGCCTTGATCATAAAATCTGATATCTGTCTCACTCTAACAGGTATTAGCCAAGGGGCAGCTGTTTAATGCTCCACATAAAAGGCATTCTAGCCTACTTCTTCCCCTAAATTTAGGCAGCAATTTTGTTTCAATCCAGTATGTTTGCTCCCCCTACTGAACTGTTCCACGTGCTCAGTGTATGTTTTCCAACACAGTGTTCCTGCACTGTCTGAATTTCCCTAGTGACTAAAATGATTTCTGTGTTCAGCAGCCTGTAAAGCACTTCGGAATCTTTCAGATGAAAGGCCCTCATCGAAAAGTGTATAATAAGGTTCCATTATTGTATCATTTATTCTCATTATCACTAATAGCAGTGGTTGTATCAAATGTTCTCCCTGTGATCAGAGCCGACTATCCAGCAAACACCCCCGGCCCTCGGAAGCTCAGGACAAAAAAGGCATCAGGGAATAGGTGTCCAGAGTTCACTCAGCTGTTTTCATCTCCCCATATGTTCTCTCAGCTTCTTTGAAGAATTTAATTAGGAGCCTAAGGAACAGCGTTCCAGAACCTGGAAAAGATCCAGAGGTGTAAAGGACAACAGTCAAACTGGGACCTTCCGCTCGTCGTGGAGGTTTTTCGGAACTGAGATGCAGGAGACGCTCCCAAAGGAAGCTGGAGAGCAGGCAGTGCTGAGGTGTGGGACACACAGCAGATCCAGCAGGGAAAGGAAATGGTTTGGATTCTTCAGGCTCTGGCTTTGGGGCTTACCCCCAAGCAAACAGACTTGTTAACATCTAGGGTTCAAGGTATGCTGGGGAGCAAGGCAGCGTTTCCATGAGAAATGGAGGATGTAGGAAAAAGAGGATTCTGAATTCAGCAGCAGTAAATTAGGGCAGAAAGAAAATCAGGCAAAATAGCATGGAGAGGGAATGCAAAAGGAAAAGGAGGGGGGAAGAGAATGAAAAGCATTGCTAAGTCACGCTGCCCTAGGAGCAGAGTGCAGAGCTGCAGAACTAATTGCCCTAAACAAATATATGAAGTAAAGTTGGGTCGGATTTATAAGCAAGAGAGCTACAAGAAGCAGCAGGAGGAGTGGTGTTTGGATGGGTAATGGGAAGTATTTACAGTGTTGGCAAAGCAACCTGACAGGCCAGAGAAGCCTCGTCGTCATTTAAGGCAAGGAATAAAAGAGGGGACAGCTGTAAGATCTCTCAACACTCACAGAGACTGAGAACGAGGGATTTCTGCACCGTTCCTGCTCTTCCCTGTGTGTCCCAGGTGCTGTAACTTCAGTGACTTGCATTCCATTCAGACATTTGTAGCCCCACAAACGTTAAACTTTACAGCAACAAAGAAGAGAACTTGATCCAGGGGCTGGAGAAAACAGATGGGCAGGAAGGCATTTTGGACCTCTGTCATTCCAGGGTGATGAAGACCAGGAAAAACCAATTGGAGCTGGATTTGATGCTGGGGCCTGGGGACCCTTCAGGCAGTAGCAATGTTTGGAGATAGTCCAGTAGGAACAGAGAAGTCAGTTTTCAGATTGAGGGGGAGAAAGACAAGGGACAGTTGACTGCAGATCCAAAGGCACAGGTAAGGCACAGAGAAGGGAGTGGTTCTGTGCTCCCCTGTACTCAGAGAGAGCAGGAAGACTAACATCCAGTTTCATAGGCTGCTGCAAACCCATTTTACTTGAGTATGAAGTAAAAGTAAAGAGAATGAGTTGTGTTTTCATTTTAGATCATGGTTTGTCTCCAAATAAAAGTGGGAATCATCAGGTGTAGTCTTGGGTGATGCAGGAATTCCTCTTCACCAGAATCATTCAAAGATGATCCAGTTTCCAATGCCTCTCTCCAGTTCCAGTAACCAGAAAAAAGGCCCAATATATGTGGCACCCCCACTGTCAGGCCAGATGAGATCTGGTCTTTAGGGACTGGCAGGAAGAGGAGGACACTGTGCCCAGCCAGGAGCTGACAGGTATCCACTTTAAGCCGTGACACATCTGAGCACCTCCATGGAAATTTAAAAAATATGCTTTCAAGATCTTGTCAGAGCTGCTCATCACAAGTGCTCTGATTAACAGGCATTACTGAACAGCAGCTACTTTGTCCCTTTGATCACGGCCGGTCCTCAAGTCATGGATGAATTAAATATTTAATAGGCTGTGTGACAGCTCAGGACAGCTGATCCATCACAATGGTCCTGGAAGGGCCCCAGGTACCTCAGAGCAGTCAGCAGGCACAGGAGTGAGCACTGTGAGGGTTGGCAGCATCCTTGGCTGCTCTCCAGAGAAGAACTGGAGCCACAGGCTCTGCTGCCCCATGACCTGGCAGCCAAAAGGATGGATCTGAGCAGAATGGGAGGATGTTAACACCAGGATTTATGCTTTTCCAGAATGTACAGTATTTTCTGGGCTGACACTATACTCACAAAGGGTTTGTTGCAAGACTTCCCCAGTATTCCATCATCTGTCTCCATATAATCCTGGACCATAAGAGCTCAGGGCCATGAGAAACAATTCCCAGGCTACAAGTCACACAGACAGGCGAGGATGGCAACTAATTCCCAGCTCCCACACGGAGAAATGCAGCATTGCACAAGCAAGAAAACACACTCTGCTTTGTATATGCAAGGAATGGTCCTGCTTGCACACTGCATCCCAACTCCATAGGTCGGGTATGTCTGGTGCTGAACTTCAGACACTGAACCTCGGGGTGCTGAGAAGTCCAAGGAAAGGACTGGCACAGGATTTGTGACTATGATGAACTCCTAAAATGCCTTTGGCAACTCTGTGACTGTGAATATGGTCTTCTGGCTGATCCTCAAAAAAAGAACAAAAGACAGGGACTTTGGTTACAAGCAGTAGCACTTTAATTGCAACAAAGGCCCTGCTAATTTAGCAGAAACCCTTTTAGCTCAGATAACTGCTCTGCTAATGAAATCAGAACCATCACCACTTGTGGCTCCCCATGGTAAAACCTCTGTCCTTTCCAGGGAGTGAATTTCACCATGGCTTCAGACAGAAGTTTTAATGGGCTTTAGCAGCCTTCAAGAGAAAGTGCTTGAAGGACAAAATAAATCATCTCTCTCTTACTGTGCTGTCATAAAATCCCCCTTCCCTTTAATATTCTTCTTGCATCACCTTCTAGTTCCACCTTCCCTCTTTCAAAGCTTGGACTTAACTTGAAAGAGCAGATCAACCCAAGGGGAGTAAAAATGACACCCCCCCCCCCAAGTTTCCATTCCTCAGGTCCAGGATTTGGGAGAGCAGAACACCAACACAACTCTAATCAACAAACTCATCTTTCCTGATGCGATGGGGAAACCTGCTGTGACAGCTCTCCATGGGAAACATTTAGGGAAACCAGTTCTGTCTCCTCCTTTTAATGCTCTCTGCTGCTCTAGTGGGACACACTGCTGGTTACTTTGAATTGGCTCTGGCAAAGGTTTTATATTCTGAGTGGGGGGATCTCCAGCAGCACAGGGGCAGCACAGAGGGTTCCATAACCCTGCTCTGCAGGGGTCATCTCCAGGACAAGTCCTTGAAAGGATCTAGCTGGGCTGTTCCTAGACCTCAAGTACTGCAAGGCATAGGAAAACTTGTGGATATCCAGTGCAGTCCATTCCAGACTGCAAAAAAGACAAAAATAAGGCAGCAAAGCCACCTCTGCATCCCAGCATTTCTTCCAGCAATAACAACAGAGCTAAACTGGATCCCAAGTGTTGGCTCATATTTCCAAACACTTACAAACTATTGCAAAGAACAAGTGCCTGAGGGCTTGGCTGTATTTATGCTTTTGCTTGTCTTTAATAAAAGCTGCATTTATAATGCATGATTAATTATTTTGCACAAGTCTCCCTTTTATGGGAACCTGTGAAATGTAAGTGATTTTTAATACCACCTCACAGACATCACTCCTTCTTCCCACCCCCATTACCATTAATCCACACTGGAGAAAGATGTAACATTTGTCACTGGTTTATTATGAAGTGTAATGTTGCAAGTTATTTATGAGCTTGCTATTTATTGAAATATTTGTGGGTAGTTTTAGCACTTCAACTCTAGGGTGAGAATCAGCCACATTTTACCCACTGCCTGGCAGAACCTTCTGCTGTTTAACCACTTGCCTCCCACTCTCTGGCCGTGCCCTCACAGCAGTCACCCAGAGATGTGGTTTAGGGCAGACTCTCACCACTGTCACCTCCAAGGGGCAGGACAAGCAAGTTCAATCACCTCTTGTTCTCTGTATGTGATGGATGGGAAGGACCCAGAGGCAATGGGTGGAAATATATTATTGTAGCAAGAACAGAGAGGGAAGAGGAGCACAGAGCTCCAGCTGCCCGTGGAGGAGCAGGAAGAAATCTCCTCCATTTAAAAGTGTGGAATTATGAAATACATTGAGGAGTTAGACTGTGGGGTTTAGACATGCAAGCTGTGGAGACTTACAGACTGTTACCCTGCATTATCCAAACCACATACTGTTCTACACAAATGCTCCTTGCCCATGGCAAACACGGAATGAACTCACATTATCCACAACGATGGAAGAAATCCATCGAAATCCACAGCACCAACAAAACGGGCCAAGCAAAGAGACTCCAAGCTTAGGACTGAATGCTCAAGAGGGCTGTTAAATTTGGGGGCACAGGCACGAGTGCTCACAGGCTCTAGTTGCATGGAGGCTGTGGACAAACAGAAGGATCCGAGCTGGAAACTCCGCACAAAGCAGAACGTTGCCGTGACCGAGCTCAGCGAGGAGGATCCGCTTTTCCATTTGCTTTTTTAATCAACTGCAGCTACCTAAGCAGCCAGTTTTCAGCACCTGAAATGTCTTGCTGGAAACTGTTTACAGCACTTAGCACTTTGTGCTGTGATCTCTTGCTAAAATGAAAGCCCATATTTTATTAAGAAGAGCAGGCACTTTGCAGGCACAGCTTTATTTCACTCCAACACCAGCTCCCCCGTGCAGGCAGGACACACGGATGCTGCACAGGCCTGTGGTTTGCTGCAGGTAGAGCTTTGGAAGGGTGTCAATTAGAAGAGACACAAATTCTACTCAAAAGGTTTAATAGCTGTGGGCAGGAGGATCTGAATGTGTTTCCTCTCTTTCTATACATTTCTGTTCTAATCCTGCTGTGCCTGTGAGTGCTCCTGTGATGTTAGTTATATTTCCTACAACACCTCTTCTGGCAGCAAATGCTATTCCTTCTAAACAAGACAACTTGATTTCGATAAAAATTCCATGTTTTAAAAGAAGTCTGCTGATTGGAAGCATTTTGCAAAAATCAAAACAAATCTGGGAACTTTGAGGTTTGCCTTCAAACTACCTTTTATTGTAAATAATTCAGGAGGGGAGGACCCACACTCCCACCGCATTTGTCAGAGCAAAGCAGAGTCACCTGTAATTTGTGAGCAGTAAATGCTCTGAAATGCTGTGGCAGAGCATTTGGATATGGCTCCGTGATTGTTTCAAACAGAAAGAGAGGCAGAAAACCACTCAAAAGTCTTTTAACTCCCTTTTAGCAGGCCTGTTCCCACCTGATCCAGCTGGCTCCTAAACCCCCTTCACAGGGTCAAACAACATGAAACCTTCACTCAGCAGCATTTTGTCCTGCACCACGCACTAGGGTGGGTTCTGCTGATGGGAAGTCGGAGTAATTTCAAAGTCACCAGAGCTGGTACAGATCTACTGAGGCCTGAATGAAGAAAGGCCGTGTTTGATTCAGCCTCTGTGGTTGCATGGCCTCCAGCTGGAGTTCAGGAAAGCAAGCTCTCCACAGTGAAAGCAAAGACCAGCTTCTCTGCATCACACACTGGGTGTCAGTCCTGCCTTTGCTCTTCCAATCCAGACACCTTTTCTTTCACACTGTGCCTCATTTTCCCTACTCTGTAAATCACTCCTTCCTAATCAAGCATTGCTTCAGGGCCCAGGTGTGGCTGAGGTCCAAAGCACAAGCTCCAGGGCCTCTTTCCCCACTCCTCCTGAGAGTCAAAGTGCAGGGGCACAGCAGGATGCAGGGCATGGTGACACTCCTGAGAGCTTCTGTTGGATTCCTCCAGCCACCAGCAAACTGAGTTCTCAGGAGCTGCTCAGAGTGGGGAGCTGGGGTGAGCAGCCTTGCTAAGAACAAGCAGGATAATAAGCCCACCTTAATGACTTCAGAGGAACACAACCTGACCTTATCTACATGCAAATTGTGGTGCCTTCTCCTCCTCTTGGAGGGCAGATGAGCTGGCTCTAATATTCTTGATAACAGCAGTGCATTTGCATTGCACCAGCCGATGTTAGGAACTTCTCTCTGCTTTGTTCAGTGACTTGGACTGTATTTAAAACACAAAATCCCTTCTGAATAGAAAGCAGCTCCATTTGGCTGCCACCTGTTACTGACTCACCAGAGCCTTGGGAAATTTTCAGACACCGGCTCCCACACCCTTTGTTGGCAGCGTTTGACTCCTGGTTCCCCATCATCGGTTGTATTGGCATGGAAACCAGCCTCTGATGCTGAGGAATCCCTCTGTTCCCACTGTTTCCTCCTCACCTGAAGTCAGGCAGTCCTACTGACAGTGGTTTGGGTGCCTGTGACTTGAAAGGACCTTGGAAATTGGAGGCTGGCATTAAAAATAAAATGAAAGCGAGTGGCAGATGTTCTTCCATCACGCAGCAAGCTCGACGTGGTTCCCTGCAGAAGCAGGAGACCCCAAGTATCCCAAAAGCTGTGTGCCACACCATTTTTCTTTCCAGAACTAGAGGTGAAATACAGCAGGAGCTCAGCAGGGTCTGCCCATACAAATAACTATGTTCTCCAAGGTTTTGCAGAAAACAATGTTTGTATAGGCATATTCTTGCCAACCCACAGTAAAATCCACGTCCTCCATAAATCTACAGAGCTGCCTTGTCTGTCACCTCTTTCCCAATTTTTCTAAAGCTACTCCAGCACTTATTGAGGACCACTTGACCTGTCCCAAATTCCACCAGCAGTGTAATCTCACTTTCTCCTGTCTCAACCAGTCTGCAGTTTGAATGAAGTTTGGATGAACTTCCAAATCTGAGGCATTCTGCTCCTCCCATCTGGCATTAATTTTACACACTGACCCACAGCCTTCAGAGGAAGAAAGTAAAGAGGAATTGAGTTGTATTTCTAGAGGAGAAAAAATTGAACATCATATTTTTATGCAAATAGCTTTAAACTCTGAGTAGGGGCAAGACAGAAAATAGGGGAAGAAATCCATTTAAAAACCTTTCTGCTTCTATTATTTTCTCCTTTATGTTTTCAGTGTGGCTTTAGTGGCTCTTTAAAGATGTACTACAAAGCTTTTAATAAAAGCTAGAATGAAAGGCAGAATCCTCTTTAAGATCCTAAATCAGTCTTGCAATACGTGTCTAGACTCACACGTTACTAATACATTAACTTTTTAGAAGGGAGATATTGTAACACCCAGTAATCCCTTCAGCTTCTGCAGGATTCCCTGTCAAGGAGGCTGTGTTTCTGTTTAGATGGGAAGCAGCAACATTAACAATGACCCCTTTCCAGAGAACATTTAATAGGCAAGTAGATCACTCGAAGTATTTTTCACTTGTGCCTCTCATTCATCTGGAGACCTTTCCAGCACTCCATGAGCACTGAGGGTATGATTGCTTTGCATTCTGCAATCACTGCACTCACTGAATAAAACATGCAGGGGTTTGGTCCTAGTCCTGGGAGTGTTGGCACTGATCCCACCAAATTTAGGGTTACACTTTTCCAGCAGCAGCCATTCCATCTTCACTGAGCAGCAGCAGTTTCCCCTGGTCACATCTATGCAGTTTCTCTTCTGTTGGAATTCAATTTTCACTGCTGCTGGCTTTCAAAAGTGTGAATCCATGTAAGCTTTTCTCAGCCACAGTAACATATTCTCCTATAATTTGCACTCTTAAGACTTATCATTGTTTCTTGTTTGCTTCCAGGCTTAAATGTGGCATCTACAAATAAACTGTTGAGAAAAGGCAACCAGCAGTGTCTGAAGGAAATGTGGATTTGGTTTTTTCTCAAGAAGGTCCAACAGTCTCAGTCTCAAGCAGTGGCTGTACCTCATCTGTTTCCAGTGGAGATGCCAACCTGCTGATTCTTCTGATGGGGAAAGCCAAGAGCAAAACAACAAGTCACTGAGAAATCACCTGGTTTGTCTGGAGCTACAGAAAGAAAGTAGTTGTTAACTCAGATCCCCTGTGATCCCAGCTCCATACCTGACCTCCCTACTTCCCACACAACCACAGGCAAATCACTGCATCTCACTGAACTCCGAGTTACCCAGCTGTGAAATGAGGTAAGAAGAGCTTTGTTCAGCCAGGACTTTGTTTGACGAAGTCTGTGGGGCGCAGACTTTTGCTCTTCCCTTGTACATACCACAGCTTTATTTTATAAATAACCACCAAATGCACTGCATGAGTCCACAATCCCAAAGACTTAAGAGAGGTACCTGGAAGGACAACAGAGCAAGTGTGTTGCTGTCCTGTGTTGCCCAGAGCCTTTGGATTCAGACTCAACTTCTGAGCTTCCCAACACTGCAAGCCCCAGCAGCCACAAAGCTCAGGAGCCCCAGGCAGGCTGCAGCTAAATTTAGATCCTCCCTTCTGTGCTTCAGCTGGGATTTCAGATTGATTTTGTTTCTTCAATGCAGTCAGAGCTGCTCAGAGGGATCCCTTGTTTCTCTGGTTAGTTATTACCCTCCTGCAGGGAGAAAGGGCCCTGTTTGCACTGGGAACACCTGACAAGCTGCTCTGAGCAAAACAGTGAATGCCAAGTCCCTCCATCAAGGCCAAAACCCCCAGCAACCATGAGGAACCACGTGAACCCATCCCTGGAGCTGAGCCTCTGGGAGCAGGGGAAGGGCCAGGAGAGCAGAAATCCCGACCCAGCACCAGGAGAGCTCCTCAGGTGTGCTCTGGGTGCTTTGTGCCAAGTCCAGCAGTCCATCTTCCCGGGTCACACAAGCCATTCAGAGCCCACACACACGTGTAACCCCACCCTCTGCCCCGAGTTTGCCCGCAGCAGCACTTTCTGCAGGACTCAGAGTTATCAAACTGAAGACTTGTCCTTTGCCTGATCAGAAAAAGCTCAATGAAACCGAAACATCTTTGCCCTGAGGCCACTTGACGCTTGCTTTAACTGCATCACTCCATTAAGGATGATACAATTTAAGTGTGAATGTCTGGCTTGCATTAAGATTGATAGCAGTTAGTTAGCCATATTCCTTGGATATTAACAGCAGAGCTTTATCCTGGTGATTTCTCATTACTCCTAACAAGATGAAGGACTTCACTCTCTCCAAGCAAGAAAACAACTTTGGCTATTACCAGCAATTAAATAGTCAAAAAGAAGATAACTCTGCATCAGTGTTAAGCAGCCTGACACCCATTAGATGCATTGCTTTTCAGGATCCTGTGCACACTTTACCCAGGTTTCAACCTAAGCTGGAAAACATTACAAAGACAATTAAAACACCATAAGCAATCATGTGTGAATATTCCTGAATGCAGCTACTAAAAAAGAAACAATGACAGATCAGCAAAGAAAGAAATCATAGTTTAATCTAACCTTTATTGGGTGTTTATTAACTAATTGATTACTCCAATCTAGAACAAGCCACTTGTTACAGACTGAACGATGTCCCAGCTTTTGCCATGTTGCATCCAAGGCTCAATGCAGACAGCATTCAACAGGTTTATAGGAAGTGAGAATGAGATATATATACAGACTGAACACCCCTGATCCTGCTGGAACATCTTATGCTGACTACATGATCTGGACAGAGGCCACTGGCACATACGGGAAAGTGGGACAGCAAACCAAGGAGGTGTTGTAAAAAATGTGGGTGACATAAGAGCACAGAAGAAGGGGAAAAACTCGTCCCAGCCCATCACTGCTACAGAACACTCAGACACATTTACAAAAGCATTCCCTGGAGGAGGAAGAGTGGCTGTCTCTGAGAGAAGACCAAGGAAGCCAAGGTCTCAAGCCTGTCTGCTCAGGCTGAGAAGGTAGAGTAGGGCAGGAACCAGTGGGTGGGATCTGGGCACGTTCACTGTGAGACACAGTGGGAAATGTTACCTGGTCAAGGTGACCATCAGCACAAGTTGTTCCCTGCAGCATGAACACCCTTGTGAAAGAGAGAGACCAGCTCAGCAGCTCCCCAGGTCTCCCCATGCTGTGACACAGCTGGACACACCACCAGGGAAGCCTCCCCCTGCCCACCAAACTCCAGGCTGGAAGACCTGCAAGCCCACCTTGAACAGTAGCAGTCCAACACCTCTGACCCTGCTCTTTCAGCCCCTGAGACAACCAGGATGGCCTTTGTCCTCAAAAATATAATCCCAATCTCCTACTCAATGATGCAGTTGATAAGCTTCAATTAATCTGCAACAAAGCCACAGCAGCTCTGGGTCCTTCTCTGTAACTGTGGCCATGAGCACAGGCCTGGGAGAGGATAGATGGCTGTGCTTAACTGCACATTAGAGTGGGTGAGTGCTGAATGGGAAAGGGTCTAATCTTACATCCAAACACCACAGGGATAGGGGAGGAATTTAACTGAAGAGAAAGAGCAGGGTTCAGCCACCTTTCACCCTCCTCTAATATGCTCTTGCCTTCCCAGACAACTACTTCTGTTCTCTCAGGGGTAAGTCGACATCTTGCTCGGTTATTTTTAATCCTCCTCAGCCGCCTGGGTGGACAACTGTATTTGTGGATAGTTCCCCAGGCAGGCTGAAATACACTCAATTACTGAATCCTTAGGTCTCAGACTCTGCTGCTGCTTCTCCAGAGGTAACCCTGTCACTGCTGCCTCGGGCCTGACACACATTTCTTCTCACCGGAGCTCACTTCATTAACCAGGCAGTACCCACCTCTCCCTTTATTGTTTCCCTCTGTGCCTCCTTGGGTTTGAGGTTTTATCAGAGCAGATTGCCCACAGCTGACTTAGTGCTGCCACAAAACGGGCACTAATTGCACGGCCATCTGGAATTAAGCTCTTGGGCTCAGACCTGTCCAACAGTGTCTCTGCACAAGGCAAAGTCAGTTCCTTCGTGTCATTGCCTTGACATTGGCCTGCAGTCTGAGATGGGGGCTCAGCCCTGTCCTCTGCTGATGGAAAAAACGTAGAAGGGAGACAAGTCTCATTTGCATGAGTAACCACCCACCATGCCAGGCCAAATATTGTCATTGTTTTCATTAGAAGATTAATTTGCGCTTGGAAAGAAAAGATTAAAGTGAGTTGTTTTTACTGCACAGATGGAGGAGGAAGAAAATTGCTTTTGCTGTGTCTTCAGCAGTGGATTCACCCTCCCCACATCCCAGTGCTATACCACTAACTCATGGTACTTGGACACCAACAGGACACCCTGGGATAACAAACAGCCCCAGATGGCCCGTGTCTGCAATATAGCTCATGTCACACCTCGATGGATTGTCTTCCACCCAGATTTATCTCCCGAAAGGAAAATGGTTAAAAGGTAATATTCTGGGGTATTTTTTTCATTTAAAGAAAAAAAACAAGTGATTTATATTAGGGAGGAAAGTCTGGAAGGGCACCAGTCCATTTCTAAAAAAAGACACCCAGGGACCTGATCAAGCACTGGTGTTGGTTGAGGCACTGTGGCAGCTTTAGAGACATCTGTCCTGTAGTAGGGCAGGTACCCACAGCCACTCCCAGGCCAGTCCAGCACAAGGGAGTCACTTTGGGGTTCATGTACCCTCCCTTTATCCTGTCAAGCACGTGAGCTGTGTACACAGTCAACAAAGTCCCAGTGCCCATCACCTACTAAAGAAAGTTAAAATACAGACACGTGGAAGAACAGAATGAGCTTCCTTGTGCTTCTCTCTAATCATCAGCAAGGGCAACCCAGGGATGTTTTCCCTTCACCTTCCCTTCTTTTGCCAGTGCAGAGTCCCAGCAGCCACCTGCTGCCAACGAGGATGCTCCAAACCACCAGCTGATCTCATCCACCATTACAAAAGTTGTTAAGCCTCTGCTTCTTTCCCTAGTGAGAAAAAATAAGTGATCTGTGGACAAAATCCAAGAGACATTCCCACCACTCAGCCCAGAAGGTGGAGAGGTTTGCATCAATCCTTTGGCCATGGGGGAGCTCATCATAAATCCCAGCTCATGCCAGGAGCTACAAGAAGCCTCATCCCAAGGCCAGCGCTGTGTGTGACACTGTGACCCGGGGCCTTCATGTGCATATTAACACATCCCACCTGTCTTGGTGAAAGGCTACGAAGCAGTAAAGGACATTTGGAACTGCTGTACAGCAAGAAACAGACATTTGCCGGTGTGTGACTTGCAATGCATTCTAATAATCACACAATTACAGCTGCAATCCACTCACCCTGCCAGAGAGAAGAGGGGAAATTAAGAGAATTCTCTCTCTGACGATCCTCATAGATACCATAAAGTGACACCACTTAAGCCAGCGTAGAATGTGGGATATTCAGGAATAGCTGTTTATGTTCACCAACAACCAACAAATCACCCAGTGAAAGCATGGATAGAAATCCAGGGATAAGACCATCTCCAATGGCCCGGTGCTGCCAGGAGATCACTCTCTGAACTGAGCCCTCAACTGAGATGTCTCTTAGGAAAACAGAAAGAATATCAGAGCTTCATATGAGCTTCCAGGAAATAGATTTATTGCCAGCTGCTTTTCTCAGTCTTGTTTTCCCTCAAGCCGCAGTCCCAGTGTATCAGAGAGGAATGTAACCCTTTGCTTTACTGGCCAAGGATGCTTTGTCCTTTTCCCAGTGAGCACACCAAGCACAAGGAAATGCAAAGCCCAAACAAGCCCGCTGGGCAGCCTCAAGCAAGGCCAAATTTGGGATGTTCAAGAGTCAGAAGAAGTTTTCCATGAAGGGAGTAACATCAGTGTGGGGAAAGGCAGGATCAAGTGGCAGGACACAGGGAGAAGTGATGTACTTTTGAAAGTACAGCAAGTCACACTCTGTGTTGGCAGAGTTGACAGACAGACAGACATCTGCACTGCAGCGGGAAATGGAAAAGATGGATGTTAACACATGCACCATTTGGACACTGAGGGGACATCCTGTCTCACCAGGAGGTTTTTAAAAGTTAAAATCTGTTTTACTTAGAGTTAAACTCTAGACAGGGTGCCACTACTGTACAGACTCTTCCGTGCCAAAGGACCACAGCCACTTCTCAGGACCTTCCTGAAGGTGTTACATGTGTCCCAGGTACACCAGATGTTAGCTCAGAGCACAGCAAGAAGATCAGGACTGATGTGAACTTGATTCAAATCTCATGGGAAGTCAGCTTGGAAAGTAGAGGGAGAGAAAGCTGCAGAGCCAATGAACTTTGAGTAGCCTGTGTTGCTAAGGAGACATATCACAGCATCCTTTACCTGGAATTTCCTAAGTGATGAAGGGCTCCATGCCCAGGAACATCACCCCACTCCAGCTCAGCCCAAAGGGAATGAAGCCACCATAAACCAAGGGCAGGGCATTGCCTGGCAGGCAGGAGAACGTGATGTCCCAGCCAACTGGACCCAATGGAGCAATTCCAGCAGGCCCCAAACCCAACCACAGTCATGAGTTGGTTACAGTCCCTCTGCCAGACAACTTCAGGGCAGGACTCTGTGGTATTACACCTTTCTCACTGCTGAAGGTCACGAGTTGACCCCTCACACCTGGAGAGAGGACAGAGATGATGCAAGGAGAAGCCTTGTGAAAAAGGCAGCACTGGGCAGATGGTGGGGTGGGTTTTCGTGACATTTCTCCTGGCACAGCAAACTGTGAGTCTGCAAGGCTTCTTCCACCTACTTAGTGGCTCTACAAGGCTGGTTATTAACACTGCTGCCAGATTGGCTTCTCACAGGATTTGCTTATCTGCTGCAGTGGATGCTTTGGGAACGGCTGACAGCTTCCAGGATTGCTGCTGGAGACTTCCAGGAGGAAAATGAAAGGTTGGAGCAGGCTAAGCTGTCTCTCTGTCTATGCAGCACCTTCAGTTCTCTGCCATCACACGCAAGAGGCTATGGATTGCTGGACAACATCCCTGCAATGTCCATGGAGCCTCACAGGACACCCCTCCCCGGGGCACATCACACTGTGCCCAAAGCCTCAGCCCCTGGGGCTGGAGTCAGTGTGCCCTTGGCTGGGAAGGGAAGCACCAGGGGCAGTGCTCCTGCAGGGAAGAAGTCAAGCTGGAGGGAATGCAGCTGAGCTGTCTCCTGCCTGTCCCTCAGGGTGCAGTGGGGTCTGGGCTCTCCCAGCTGAACCACACTGGCTGGGGTTGCAGGGTTGCAGTAGTGCCCAGCAGACATGGGTGGGGGTTGGACCCTCGTGGAGCTCCATGAACAGGGAGCTTTTGGCACCAAACTCAGACTTGGGATTTCCAGTGGGAAACCAGGCTGTAGTCAGCCTTTCCTGGGCTTTGCTGGGACTGATGCTACAGATCCCACTTCAGCTCACACTGAGATGATGCTCCAGCACACCCAGCACAGAGCCTTTGCCAGTCAAAAGGCACAGGGGCTTCATCCAACCAGTTCTGTCCCTCTCCCAGGGGCCTCATAATCACTGCCCTGCACAAGCAAAGAAACTCAGCCACAGGTGGCTGCAAAGTGCTCTGGAAATCACCAGCTGCTGGGGTGGGGAGTTCCCCCATAAATGTCTTTTAAAATATTGTTTTAATGAGGGAACGAACCCTCAGCATTCACAAACACCAGCATTTTTGTGCTACTGGTTCCTATTTCATCTATTATTTACAGAAAAAGATCTATTCAGGAAAAAAAAGCAGCCCTCTCTTCTGAACTCTTTCCAGGACTGACTCAGCAACTTAATTTTTATGCTGGCTACTTTCTTACTTCTCTTCTCTTTATTGCTAATTTTTTTTAATTTTCCACTTAAAATCCTTATTTGCATGATAGGTCTGTCCAGCCTTAAGGAGATTTTTCTTGTCTTTGACTTTTATCTCATTTTCTCTTTACTTTTTTTTTTTTTTAATTAAAACCCAGCTTTGAATTAGTTCATTGAAGCATTCCCTTCCCCACCTTCTTCTCCCCCCAGAGAGCTCCTCCCACTCTAATCCTGCCGGTCCCTTCTGCGATCTCAGCACATTGCCATCACAAGAGCAATGGAAAAGTTGATGCAGATCACCCCTGAATGTCGAGTGCTGGCTGACTCCCAGGCAGATCCCAGCAGGACACTGGTGTCCTACGCTGGTAGTTCCCAGATAAGCCCAGCTTTAGCTCTGAACCTGCCCCCGGCCCGTCCCAGGGGAGTGGTAGTTGTGCAGTTCAGCAAATCCCTTCAACGTGCAATAAGATGAGCACTTCTTGCTTTTAAGGCATTTTCAGCTCTGCAGGATCAGACAGGATCAGACCTTCTGCAGAGAGGGAACAACTTAAACTCTTTGTTTCCACTCCCCACGCTGCCCTGGCACAGCCCTCTGGACAAAGGGGAGGAAAGGACAGAAATCATTGTCAGGATGGCTCACTTGGCATTTGCTGAGATCCTAATGAGACCCAGTTTCACACCTCCTCTGACACCGCCCCGAGCGTTGCTGCAGAGACTGTTTGCAGAAGGGACAGTGCAAATGCCTCATGAAAACACGTGCAGGCCAAGATGCCAGAAGCTACAAATCAGACTGGCACAAATCTGGGTAATGTCACTGATTTCAAGTGAGTTGCTCCCTGTTCTCATTAGGATGAGTCAGCTCACAAAATGACTTTTTAAATTTCCCAGGTAGTTACAGAGCAATGTGGAAACCATCTACATTGCTGATTGCTTTCCCTGCTAATTGTGGTTTGCTGTAGAGACCCACTGGGTCTTGGGGATAGAGGGAACTAAGGGTTACTTTGCTCATTTGCCAGCTGAAGCATCAGTGGTGTTCCTTCACTTGTTCCCGCTCTTGAAATAGCTACTGTTGAGCAGTAATACCAATATTTTTCAGCTCCATTTAATGCCAGCAGGATCATGCCTGCATTGAGGTCACAGAAATGACTGCAGTGCGTTGGAGAGGGAGATCCATGTTGGCTCCTATTGTCTGTCAGACATACCTGTATGAGCCCAGCTGCTGCAGCAGAGAAAGCCACACAGACTAAAATTGATCTTGCTTTTCCAAAAGAGCTCTGTAATCCTACTGCTGCCACGGGGAGACTATTACCACTACAACACAGCAACAGGAAAACATACAAGGACAAGGAGCAGCTGGGTCAGCCCAAACATCTGGGTATCTATCTCTGATAGGGGCCAAAAAGAGATATCTGGGGAAAGCACAGAATTAACAGCAAACAAACAATTCTTCCCCCAAACAGTCTCTCAGATTCCAGTTTTTGTGTCTCATTCAGAGTTAGACAGTGCTTCCATGTATTTAGTATCTCTAAGCAGATTTCTCTCCCATTAATCAGTCTGGCATTCCCTGATATTGCATAAACCACCCTGCAGTGAGCAGTTCCTCAGCTGAACTATCACTGCCAGCACCAACCTCCTTTTGTTGCTTCTGATCCTACCACCTACAAGGGGAAGCTTCCCCTGGTGCTTTCTAGTTCTTGTGCTGGAAGTGCACATCCAATGCCTGCACACCCTCCACAGGCTCCTCATGACTCCACAGACCTTTCCCATACACACCTGCCATCAGTGCCCTCTCCAGTGGAGTCAGAGGTACCTACTCACCCCTTGCACAGAATTCTGAAGCCCCCTCTGAATTTCTCCCCATTTTCCCAGATCCTTTTTGAAATAGGAAGACCAGAACTGCACAGTTCAGGTGGACTGCTAAAAGGAGCTGACTTGACAGGAGTTCCCACATCCCTGCTTTACATTGGGATCATTTCCAGGGCAGTGCTACAGCTCCTGACACATCTTTGCTAAGACAAGAAGGGATCAAAGGGGAAGATGAACTTGGTATCTGCCCGTTGCTGCTATTCAGGAAGATAGACAAGACCTTCCTAAACAAAGGCCAAAAAAATCCATGTTCCAGACACAAAACAGCTCCCCACAATCCTGGGCCCACCCCCAGTCTCCATTATTTTGGGGCAGGAGAGAAGGAGAGAGACAGAAAAGGATTAGCCATGCTTCACTGACTAACTGGTGTGATCCAATTAGTGGCCTGTTCTAGGAACATGGACACAGCTAAGAAGAGCTGAAGCCAGTTGAATCCTGTCGTTGCTCTCCTTTCATAATAGATGCCAAGTCTGGACTCCTCAGCACAGCTGCCCATCACTTAACTCCCCACTGGGCACAACCAAGCGTGAAATCCTGGCTGGAGGAACGGGAAGCACGATTGTTCACCGAGGACCACAGCGAGGAAGAAACAGATGGACAAGCCAAACCTTCCCCTCCGTCCCCTTCGCATGGGAGATGGTTGCACGGATCCTGACAGGCAGCCAGGCAGTGCCAGCATGGAGCAGGCACGTTGGTACCCATCTCCTGCCATCAGCTCCTCCGGGGTGCTCTGGGCAGAGCTGCTGTTTGGCCAAACACAGGAGGCTCTGTGAGGAGAATCAGCCACGTGGCATTATCAGCTGGCACCCGCGGCCTTATCGAGCCTCTTTGGAAAGCTCCTCAGCTCAGGGCAGCCTCCACCTTTTTAATTTCTAAAAGGTTGATGCTAAGTAATTGTTTGCTATCTCCACAGCATTCGCTCCCGTTTATCTCAGGATCCCTGCTGCAATTCATTGACAGAACTGTCTTTTCTCTTTCTCTATTCCACCGTGTATGTACTAGAAAATGCTTTCATTGTGGGCAGAGATACTTGCTGCTAATTGATGCTTATTATTCCTTTTAAGCCTGTAATTGCTTTTTCTTGTCTAAATTTACTTCTTTCTCCTCCCCCCAACTCTTCCTCAAATTACTTTGGTTTTCTCTTCTAATCAGCCCAAATCCTGGTGTTTGAAAGATTATCTGAACGTGTGCCAAAGGTTTTGCTGTTGCTTTGACATGCTGGCTTTTCACATCTGTGGAGTTTACTTCAGCTTCTTGAATATTTACAGGCAAATTGGGTGGCCTGCAACTGGTAATCTCTCAACTGCCTTAATGAGGGCAGATTTTAGGTGTCAGCTTCCACACAGACTTTTGATTAGAAGGCTACAAAGGGTCCTTGGAATTATCTCTTACACAACACAGGATTTCTCAGTCAATTCTTTCAGTGGGTAATGAAACAAATGGAACAAGTAGAACAAAATGCAATTTGGTTTTGTGACTGAAAGAGAACCTGTTCTTCTGATGATGTCTTTTCTTTTTCCCCAGACCTTTACTGGATTAACCCAAAGGAGTTTCCAGCCCATTGCTCCCTGGAGGACCACATTCCTCTTCACTGGGACCTTCCTCTGGATTGTCACCATCACATCCACCTTCACCTGCAACAGGACCACAGTCTGGTTTGGGCACTAAATCCCCACAGGGAAGAAATCAAGTCAGAGAGCCAACACACCATGTCCTTTTCCATCTCAGACTTTGTGTTGCTCCTGGCAGGTGATCCAAGGCACCTGAGAAACAAATGTCAATCCCTGCCAGCTGGAATTCATCTCCACCAGGGAATGCCTGTGGCATTGGCTTCACTCAGCACCAGGCAGCAAGGGCTCACTCCTCCCTGGGACACACCACCCTGCCATCACAAGGGTAACACTGACTTCCAGCTGTCTTGCTAAAAACTTGGGATCTTCTCACTGCTCAGCTGCCCCAGGATGTCCTGAAATGCTGAGTGGCCTCAGGAGGCAGTGGCTGTAACACCAGCCTTAGTACTGACCACCTGTCCCATTTTTAGGAAGCATGTGTGCCTTTGTTTTCTCTTTGCTTTCTCTTCCTCTTCTGTTCAGCTGAGAGTGCTCCTGAACATTTGCTTATCCTGATTTATTTCTTTGAAGTTTTCCAAAGCCTGTGGAGGTCTCCAGCTTTGTTCCTTAGCATAGTTGTTATGCTGTATCTACCTGCTGTTTAGGGCTGACCTCAGCAGTGGTTTGAGCCACACAAGCTGTTCTTCCCAGGCTCCTCAATTCCCCACAGGCAGCACAAGAGCTGTCCAGGTTGCCTGGACTGGACATGAAGCAGAGTTTTCCCTGCAGTGAGTCTCTCCTCTTCATCTGGGCTTGTCTCCAGAAGCTGAAATGAGAGGAGGGGATGCAGAAGGGCCAGAAGGAGTGGTGGAGGTGGTGATGAGCACAGGAAATCTTCCCACTGGGTTTACAGGAATGAGTAAGCTCTAAACATCCCTCCTCAGGAAGCGGCCGAACTCAGCCCCACTCAGCAGCACTCCCAGCTGCAGCAGAGGACTAGCTCTGCTCTCAGAATGGCTTCTGGGAGTGCTTTGAAGACTTCCATCCTGGAAGCACCATCCATCATCGTGCTGGTGTCTGCAGTCTGAGGGTCAGCACAGCACAGCCCACCCAGGGCTCCAGGGGGGAGAACCAGGGGTAGCCACGGGCTCGTGAAGCACCTGGTGAGTCCCAGCCATGAGCAAAGACACCACATAAATATCCCCTGCAGCTCAAAGCTCCAAGCCAGGACACAGAGGGACAAGAACAATTACTACCACACAGGAACATTTACTGGTGGGAGTTTGCTGTATTTCATTTTAAACAAGTTTCTTTTGCAGCTCTAGTGACCTGAGGAGCCAGAAATATGAACATTAACAAAAGAAACAAATAAATAACATATTCCAATTACAGCTTTAATAAGATGCAATGTGCTAGAACTCCATGCGGATGCAACAGTAATTTCTAATTAAAAACATGCAATTAATTATTAACCTAAAAAAGTCCTAGTATTATTCCAGCATGTTTAAATCAGAATGTGCTCTCAGAGTGAATTCAGGATTATGATTTTTAATGCTTGGGGTGTTCTGCTGTTTGCTTGTTTCTAATCTTATCAAGGGAAAAGGTAATTTTCAGGCAGCAGAACTGCACAGCTGATAGGAGGCCATTAGGAGCTGCTCTGAGCTCCACCCTCGCTCTGCTTTAAAGGACTACACCTCAGTTTCTTGAGTGAAATCTTCCTTAATCCCTCTCAGAAACCTTTGAGAGCTGCAGCCAGCAGATCAAAGTCCTGCTGGGGGAGGAAGCCCCTCTACAGCCCATAACACCACAGACTGGGAGTCCATGAGAAGGGCATGGGAAGGGAAATAGCTCAGGGCACCGTGGGTTTGCTGTGCATCTCCAAGAGGTTCTTTGTTTCAGGAATTAGTCGGGAAATTTGTGGCCACTCACCGCCGGAGTGAACTGGGCCCACATCCAACATGATTCATGCCAAGTGAGAACTTGCTACCTATCAGCTGCCTTTTCATGGAGCAGAACGGTGCCAACACATTTAAACCAGCCCAAATCCAGTAAGATACAAACACTAGAGGCAAGGAAGAGGATTGATCATGTAACTGGCAAATAAATCTGTGATTCAGACCCTTCCATGGAGCCCAACAGTAATTAGGATATTTGCCCTTGAAGCACGGATCTGACAGCAGAGAGTCAAGTGGATTCCTCTGACTGATATATAATGTGGGCAAAAATAATTAAAAACTACTGGTTTTGGGCTGCTGGAATAGAAGCACCCTCAGGAGAGGCCTGAGGCACTGAAAGTTTGGAGTCAGACATCAAGAGCTTCCCATTTTATAGCAGGGGGGCAGATTGAGCCTTCATGGAAGTGAGCAATTTCAAACTAACAGACAGCGCAGCCCGATGGATCAAAGATTGGATTGAGGCTTAGGAAACCAAAGCTGATTTTTCAGCTCTCCCAAGTAATCTGGCTTCTCTCTGTGCTTTTGCTTCAAGCTCAATGGAACAATAGTCTCCCTCCCTATGCACAAAGCAGAGCACCTGGCAGCTTGGTCCTACCATAACACAGAGGATATTAATAGAGGAGCTGCACTTCTGTATTTAGTTCCCTATTTTGGATGGAGATGAAAATGAGCTGAACTGTGAATCCAGCGAACAATGGCCAAAAGCTGCCCGGGTGGAACACAGAGTGATGACAATCCTCAAAATGCCTGGAGAGATCTACTGCCAGCTGAAAGGCTTTTCTGCAAGACAAAGGACAGCTTTAGGGGAAAAAAGAGGAGCCTAAACAGGCAGGATGGATGTAAAAGCTGGAGAAATAGCTGAGGGACTCTTTCCTCCCCTCCCCTATGTGACCTGCTGGAGACCAGCACACAGACCTTTCAACAACACACAAGCTGCAGCTGCTTGCCTGGGCAAGGTTAGTTGGCAGATTAATCCTTGGAAGCTCCCAAGAAGCCTGTCAGCACTACAGTGAGGAAAGCAGAGAGAAAGGAGATGGGTACTCAACGTGCCTCAAAACCACTGACTGTAATTCCATTCCTCCTGCATCTCCATCTCTGGGGCCAAGTGGTCTGGAGAACTCTTGGACATGCCTGATGCTGGCTGAGCAGGTCTGGGCTTGTGAAGTCTATAGAAGGCATTCCCCAGCATTTCCCAAGTCCCTGAGCTTTTTTCCATGACAAATGGAGTCCCAACCTGGAGAAAGACTTTGAGAGTTGTGCCTTTTTCACTTTCTCCAGTGAAGACCTTCACCATTGCATGGATTGCACCATCTTATGCACAGATTTATCAGCTTTTCAACTCTGTACTGTGTATGTATTTTGTGATATGTTTTGCACTTCTACGGGATGGAACATTGTTATGGACTTGGGATGAGTTATTACAGACTTAGGAAGGCAAGTTTGAGTCCTGCTCCCAGCAATGGCTCCTGTTTACCTGTCTGCTCGGGAATTTTGCTCTGAGTCATCTTATGCAGGACAAAAAATTTTTCCATACCCAGTGGAAAATTATACACTTCAAGAAGTAGAATTACACAAGAAAGCTGCCTTTTTGAGTACTTAAAAGTGCATAGAAACTTCCCAATTTCCACAAGACAAGCTAATAACCAGTAGAGCAGCCTAGAACTTTGCAGCATATTGTCTCTCCACCCCGGTCCTTTTCATGATGACCCATTTTCTTGCCTTTTTTTCCTTCTCTTATTTCAAGTCAAAGCATTTTGACACCCTGCCCTTTGTGAACATCGTGTGTCAGAAGATCTACGAGGATGGCAAATCACGTTTTCTTCTGTGTAATCTCTGCAGGCAGCTGGGCTGCTGCCATCTCTAATTGGGTGCCTCTGGGACAGTGTCACCGTCACAGCAGTGCTGGGTACCCCTGTACTGCAGCAGGACTCAGGCACATGCAGCCTGTGAGAGAGGAGCTGACCTGGACCTCAGTGTATTTATACCTAAAAATAGGAAGAGATCAACCTGCAGTTGGATTTAGGAGAGGGGAGGAAAAAAAAATTTAAAAAAACCCACTTTTCTTTGAAACCAGCAAGCAAAAGTGAGACTCTTGTCAAAGCTGATGCACAGAGAGTACAGGGGAAGCAAAGGCAGATTTACACCAGGACACAGCTGGTGGTGGAGTCTGCACCACAGTAATCTGTGTTTACAGCAGGACTACCTTTGGCTTGAAAAAGGCTCTTAAATAGCAACTGGTTTGTTTTGCCTGTTTGCTTTAAACCTGTATATAATCAACTTCACGTCTGCTGCCTGCCATTCTCATCTGGTAAATGAGACACATCCAGATGTTTCAGCTTGTAAAAAGGGAACACATAAAACAAACCACACACCAGCTTCAATAAATACTTCTCTTAGATGTTTCTACTCTGGTTTTGGGGTTTTTTTAAGATGTTTTTCTTATTTCAAAAACAAGGCTTCCTCCTCCCTATCTTCTCTTGCCACGTGTGGCAACTACTCAAAAAACATGAGGAGGGAAAAAAAAGCAGCTTTGTTTAACACAAAACAAACAAGTATTTGCATTTGGCAGTTCCCTTTGTACAAACCCAGGTCTGTGTGGGATTGCAGAGGGAAGGGGGGATTTGCGAGGTAGGCAGGAGCTCCAAGCAGCACTAACGCGTTCTGACACTCTCGCTTCTGTTTCCCATATGACAGCCTTGTTTCACACTGAGATTTAAAACACTCAGGCCTCCCTGCCCCACCCCCGCAGGAAGGGACACAAGCATCGCCGGCTCCCGGGCTTTTCAAGGAGACCTGAGGTGCTGCGGAGGGGCAGCTCCCCACAGCCAGGGAGTGTTGCCAGGGTGCTGCCAGCCAGGAGAGCTGGGCTGTGCTGGGAATCCCCCTGTCTGGGGCATGAACAAGGAGAAAAGGATGGGAAGAAAGTCAGGAAGGGTGGATTTCCACCTGCCTTCTGCCCCTGTTATCTACTCGCTCTTCTTGGCTTTGCTCCTGAGTAAGACTGAAGGGCTTTGAAGGAAGCAGAAAGTGCCCACAGCCCACAGGCATTAGAGCACCAGTGACACCTAAGTCCAGGATAAGTTCTTTATAATAACCCAAATCACACTGCAGAGTTTCTTATTGCCAAGTGCACAAAAACATGAAATAAAACCTTTCTTCATACCTACAGGCTTCACCATCCAAACAATTCCTCTTTTTCCGAGTACAGTGTTCTTAAGACAGTTTAAACCCGTGTTATTTGTTATGCACCATTATAATCCCCTTCTATCTCTGCATTATTGGCAGGGATTTGGAGTCTGAACACGCAGCACAGACTTTGATGCCTTGCTGAGACATCTTGCTGCTTATTATGTAAAGAGAGCAGAGTGGCTGGACCCAGCCCTCCTTGTGAGGAGCCCAGCCTGGAGCCCAGGACAGGATGTGGGAGAGCTGGGATCAGTGGTCCAAAGGAGCCAATCCTGGTATAACTGTTCCTGGGAGGCAGTGTGGGCCCAGCTCTTCAGAAAAACCCTGCTTGGTTATTTCTGAAGATGAGGAGTGATTCCCAAGGAAAGAAAGAGAAGTCTCAGGGAGAAAACTGCTGCTCTTTACAGAAATAAAGTAAAATAACTTAGCCAAAGCCAAGAAAAATGGAGCAGTTTTAAAAAAAAAAGAAACACGGAGTGTGAAATTCTAAAAATGTAGAGACAGATGTGGAAGGACAGGAATTCTTCAACAAGGATATTTTCACAGTGTAATCTGTGAGGCTCCTAAACACGAGAGCCTTTTCCTTCTCCTCATTCACCTGACACTGGAGCAAAAACCACTGAAGAGCTGCCCCACTTTTGGGGCAAAAGAGAAGCAGATGGGCCAGTTTCTCAGTGTAGTCATGAATGCAGGGAAAGGGAAGGAAGGGAGGGATCTGGTTTGCGCTCAGCAAGCCACAGCCCAAAGCACTGATAACTTTAAAGACTCCTGAGACAGCCACAAAACCAAAAATTAAGGCGTGAGCTCTCAGGGGAGAGAAATTGCAGCCCTGCTCCAACCTCTTCCAGCTGCTGGGCAAGTCTGGGTACAATAGTGGGACTCATCCCATGGAGAATGCTACTGCAGTAATCAACCTTAAAGCTGCAGAGGCACCTGGCTGTGTCTCAGCACTGACCCCCAGGGACACTGTGATGGAGAGGGGCTGCTGGCCAGGGCTCTCAGCTGCTTTGCTTTTGTTCTGCAGAGAAAGGAGCAGGAACTGAGAAAAGGTTTTCAAAGGCCAAATGCTTGGAGCCCAGGCTCCTTCCCTGCCCACACAACTATTAATTTATTTCCATTTACTGAAGAGGACAGAGCCCCAGCTGCAGAGCGTGACTAGGGAAGACGTGCAGTCCAGGGGATCTGTGGCCATCACAGCCTTCTGCAGGGAAATTACAGAGAGAACCCTCAGGGGAAGAAAAATATGAATAGAGGAGGGGTTGGAGGTTTCTCCAGAGGGCTTCCTTGGGCTCTCCCACTTTGTGTGCTCAGGAGCAAGCCATAGATGATTTGGGCAAGATGTTTCTCTGTGATGGCCAGTGAATTGTATGTCCCTGTGGGCTCTGACTGTAGAGGTGATCAAAGAGAAAGAGCTGCATGTTCCCTGGCCCCTGTCTCTGCAGCACTGCCTGGGCTGTAATGAAGCAGTAAATGGTCATCCAGCTCCCCTCAGCCAGCAGCCACCAGGGTTTGGCTGCCAGTATTTAGAGACACTCAGGTTTCAGAGGGTCTCATCAGGAAAAACAGGCTGGCAATGGATGTGCAGTGAGGTCATTCATTCACCCCCCATCCATCTCATCTCACCCCGAAGGAATCAGCAACATAATCACTGTCAAAATCGGTGTTAGAGCCTGAACAAGGCTGAAACTGTCAAACTTCTGACAAGATGTAGATCTCAACAAGGAATTTGCACCATGAACTGGAACCATGCAGGAATCTGTGCTCAGGAGCAAGGCTGGAGCTCTCACAGCACTGCAGTGTCCATGCCACCCTGCTGAGCCTGCAGCTCGGAAGGAAGGAAGAAAGGAAAGACAAATGGAAAAGGCATCTTTGTGGATTCCTGTCCATCCTGATTTGATCTGGAAACTTGTCAAAGCCATTAAGGGGACAAACAGTGGCCCCACTCTACCTGTGCAATCAGATAAGTACATGCCAGAGCTAAGAAAACAATACATTGCTTCATTTTATTGGCTGCTTTTACTCTTTTACTGAAAGCAAATTTTCAGCACATGCAAGCCCAAAGTTTCCTTTGCAAACAAATGAAATGCTGGGCTCTCTGAGCCTTCAGAGACTTGTGTGTACAATTAGACTCACACTGTTGACAGAGATGTTGGAGGAGTAGTTTCCCAAAGAAGCTGCACATGCTGCAGTTGATTTTGTATGCATGAGCTCTACCCAGATTATCTCGATGCTTTGTCAGAAAGGAAGAACTCTACCAACATGCCACTGATCAGTCCTTATTACCCCAGTACTGTGATATGAGTGGATCTGACTTTGTAATCTCAGCACTGTTAATACTGATTAAAACCAAATTATTACATATTTGTATCAACCCTGGCAGCAGAGTCTCCCTTGTCCTTCAGCATTAGCAAGTGAAGCTCTGAAGCAGCTGATGCCCAGAAAAGCAGATGATGTCCCTGGAGAATGGGAAGCAATTCTCCCTAAGAAGGGAGGTCAGGACTGCTCCCGAAGTCTGTGCTGTGCCTGGACTTCTGCAGAGCTTATCCGTGCCTGTTGCTCGCTCCTCTCCCAGGATGCCTCACCCTTTGGATGCAGTCATTCCCATAACACCCCGGCATCACGCGCAGCAGATTACAGTAATTAAAATCCTGCCACACTCCTTGCTGGAGCAGGGAGCAAGGCCCAGGGATGCTGTCACACACAATTCAGTCTGGAGAGAAGTGATTGCTGTCTACAAAACTAATACAACAAGATGAAAGGTGTTTTGTACGGGCTGGGGATTATCTCCTGCTACCCAAATCCAGCACAATTTCTTCAAATCCCCAGACCTTCTCTTCTTAGCATATCCCGGGCTATTTACATCATCTGTAGGAAAAGGAAACGTCCTTGGGAAAGCCAAATAAAACCCAAATCTACTGTAATTCCAGGAGGAGGTTAAAGACACAATAAGGAGTTTTATAGTGGTATCAGAGCCACAGCCCTGTTGGGGTGGGTGCTATAAAAATGAGGAATGAGACATCCCTTGCCTCAATGACACAGCTGTCTCTTAGGTCTTCTAATCCCTCTTTGATGAGACACGATGCAGCTCGACAGGAAGCTTTAAAGTCCCGCACAGGGACCAGCCAGAAGAGCACAAGCAAGGCCCAAATAGCTCCTATAAAGTACTATAAAAATACTGAATTGCTTCAACACATTGTTTTGTTGAACTGGTTTAAGATATTTCACGTTTACAGAAGAAAACCAATTTTCCAAGGGTAAAACTGTTGGGAAGTGATTTAGTTATTGTTTTTCCAACACAAAAGAGAAAGAGCCCAGTGAAACCTCCAGTCAAGTAGATTCCTACAGAAAAGGGTCTTTTTTCCAGAACTATCACTTTTCTCCATCGTGAAATTCAACATTTCTTGAGAAGTCCCTACCACCAGTCAACACTTCAGCATTGAGATAAGAAGACCCAGAGTTAACTGAAAGGTAAGAACTCTGTTCCCAAAATAGTTCCCCCGTTCTTTCACCGAAATTTTGTATTTCAAAAGATTTCACACATTTGAAAGGTGGGAACAGCTCTAATAAGTTTCCCCCTACTCTGTTTTGTTAAGTAGATAATTCTTCAGGCCAGTGACTCTTACAGTCCTTGCATGGACTTCAACACAACAGAATCCCTATTTCCAACAGTGAATTAACATTCTGGAAGTAACTAAGAAAAGTCTTGTTTTTTAAAACTCTGATTTAAGGTTGGGTGGTGCTAGAGATGTTTGAACTCCATCAAGAACAAACTCTGCATCATATTCCTGAAAAGAAAAAAAAGAATTCCTCATTCCAGTGGTGCTGGCAGGTTTCCCAGCAGGCAGCACTCAGAGCCAGTCACACCAAGAGAAGCCAGAAGAAAGTGTAGCTCCAAAACAAGGAAAAGGGCAGGGAAGTGTAGAGGTCTGAGGAGCTGCACCATTATTAACTCCCGTTGTTCCCACTGCAGGCAGAACAGCTTTTGACATCTGATCTCTGGGCCCCTCACCTGGTTCACTTGACAAATGGCTCTCTCCAGTTCTTAGAAGGGAAGAAAAATAATACCCCCCCCCCCACCTGCCCTTGGGTCAGACTACCCATCCAGCTTAGAGAAATCATTTATCATTGATCTGATAGCTTAAGCATATCTGCATAATAAGTTGCACACACCCAGGGAAGCTCTCTATATTTCACAAATCCTTAGCAATGCAGTTTTTAATAGAAAACATCAATCCCAAGTAGCCCGAAGGAACGATCCCTCTTTAATCATCCACCACACTGAGGACTAATTTTAGACAAAGGCTCAACGCTCCAAGTCACCTACACCAGGCAATAATACAGATGATTCCTAAATTCAGAGCGAAAGGTTCAATCGCCCTTTCAGAGCTGGATTGCAGATCCTGCGTTAATTACTACGGGAAATTACATCTCCAGTAATACTCAGCAAGGCTTTACAATAAATGCTGTCTGATCTATTCCTGCTCAGCCTTGAACTCTTTGTGGAATATTTGTAAATGTAATGGGTACTTCATTTTCACCACTGCTCCTGAATAATTCATTCAGTGGAAGATCCTTGCATGGTTCCGCGAATTGAGAGACTCGGGGTGTTTTGTTCTCTATAGTTAATGGATTAAAACAGGTTTTTTGCAGCTATGAAACCAGGTAATTTATCACCACAAAACAAAGCATGGTTCATACATCACTGGCTCAACCCAGAAACACATCTGTGGGTATGGGTATCAGAATGGAACTATCAACAATTTTTAAATCACCCTACGTTGTCCAAAAAGCCAACAGAGTTGCAAAATAAAATGCTGAAAAACTGCCTTGCATCAGTCAAAATATTTGATTTCCTTTTTTTTCCGAACATTTAATTCAGACTCAACCCTTCTTTTCCCACGAAACAGTACATTTTGAAACATCATTTTGAAAAGAGAAGGAGAAATAAATCAAAACTCCTTTCCATTCAGAAAATGTCATAACTGGGAGTTCCAGCACTTTCAAGATATTCTTCCCCAGCTCTCTTCCAAGTAGAATTGTCAAAATTGGTAAGATTTCTTCAGCAATTTCTGTGTCATCAAAATGACACTTTTCAAGACAAAACTGTTGTGACCAAAAAAAAAAAAAAAAAATCAAAACCAACCCTCAACAAACCCGAACATCTCTGATCCAATTGTCTTTGACAAAAAGAGATGTCTCAAAGATGCAAAACCTTTCTTTGGATGAGTCCCAGAACATCGCTCTGACACATCCAGGTTGAACATGTAAGTTCCTCTCAGGTAACCACAAAGGGGAAAGGAAATAACCTGAACCTCAGGGGCCAGAGACACCTTGAGATATGATCTGAGCCAAGCAGAGACAGCCTAGAGCGCAATTCTTGTATCAACTCCGCTGCTGTAACTGAGGAAAATTCCTGGTTTTAACTGAGGAGATTCCCCAGCCGTAAACAAAAAAAAAAAAAATATGGACAATTTGTCTGCATCCACCCCTGGAGGGGAGTACTGACCTCTGGGTCCTGCACTGGTGCAGGATTTGCTGGTGAAGCTCCACCCGTGGGTTTTGGTGCAATTTGCACTTCAATCCTTGTTCTCCTGCCTGCAGCTTCACCTCCACCAGGCACTTACTCTCAGTTCCCACCTGATCCCTTCAGCTGCACGTGAAGAGATGTGCCCAGCCAACAGTCCCTATCAAAGGAATTTAATTCATCAGAGGAAAATTCAGGGTGTCACTCATTGCTGGAGTTTGTAAAAGCTGTTTACAACACTCCGTTGTGGGGCACCACCTCCATTTCCTCAGTGTCAGCAACAAATCTGCTCAATTCTCATGTCAAAATGACTCCTCGTGCCCCTCTGCCAAGTGAAAATGCCCATGAATGCACTTGAGGAGATCAAATCATTTTCTCTTTGGCTCAGTCATCATCACCAGTCATAATAAGATTCCCAGGGCCACAAGCTGATCGTGTTGGACACGTGCACAGCCCCTTTGCTGTGGAAGGATTGCACGGAGGGACCTCAAGGCACAGACACAAAGCCAAGCAGGATATGCAGAGGGAAGTTCATAATTCCATGGGTTCTCAAGGCAGAGAGGATGGTTGGGCTCTCCAGAGCTGTTCCTGCAGGGTTAACAGTGGTGAAAGCACTGAAAAGTGCCTCTATTTTTTCTCCAAATGTGACTCAGCTGGTTGTTGTTTGCTTTCAGGGAAGAGAGAGTGGTTCTCTGCAGTCACCCTGCTGACCTTCATCTCTCCAACAGCGTGAGCTGGGTCTGGGTTTTTGAGCTCTGCTGTGTGGGGGGCAGGACGGGTCCCGATGGGGATGTGAAATGGCACATCACAACACCCTGTCAAGCCAAAAGGTGCTCCAGAGAACAAATATTCCACGTGGAGCAGGAGAGGTCACCGGTACCGCAGGTGCCTGTGATGGAGCAGGACAGCTGCCTGTTTCCTGAAATCCACAGGGCTGGGATTACCCTTTTCACCAAATTCCAAGCCCTTATCTTTGTCAGAAAAAAAAAAAAAAAGGTCTTTTCATGTTCCACATGGATTTGCAGAATTCAGGGGCAGAGAGGGCCTAATGTAGTGTCAAACCTCATTCCTTTATATCACAGACACCACTTTGTTCTTGCAAAGCCCTGCAAAAACCCCCCCTGGACTGTGCAGCACATCCTCAGCCCACAGCAGCCAGCCTGAGCAACCTTGGGGGGAGCAGCTCTCTGCCTAACTGAGGAAAATTTCCTTGCAAATCCCAAAACCATGTGGAAAAGTCACCAAATCTTGCCAGTGATTAATGGGATAATGCCTGCCCAGCAGAAGTAAGAAACCTGTCAAGACAGATATCTCAAGAAAATGGAGCATTCTGTTGCAATTTAATTTAGAAAACCCATGAGCCATTTTCAGCCTGAAGCAAGAAGAACATGGGGGAAATGCCCCTTCCAACCCAGGGATCAGCAGGGCTACCAGGGAATCCCCTTGGAAGCCCAGGCTGAGTTGATGCCCTCCAAAGCAGAGTTGTTCAAGGCACAGGAACAGGAACAAGGACTGGATTTTTCCGATCAAGCTCAGTCATGCTCTGCTCTCGGAGGGCAGCTCAGTTCAGTGTGTGACAGAACCATGATTTATTTACAGAGTTTTGAAATTCTGGGGCCTAAACTGACTGAATGCAGAGAACAGGTTGCAAGAAACAGGTAGACAAGCAGCAGGGCATCCTTCCTCTGCCAGTCTTATTGGATGGCTCCAATTCCTGATGCTTCTACCTGGAAGACAGAAATGTCAGACCTGTCCCTGGAGCTCCTACCTGTTGGTAGTTCTGGCTGAACATCCACATCTGCTTTCATCATAAGCAAGAAATTGAAAATCTCTAAATAGGAATGCCAAGAATTCACTTTGAAAGCATGTGGTTCCTTGTTTCTGATAATTATCCAAAAAAGCAAAGACATAAATAAAAATATGACATATGTGTTGTTTCCTTACTGCAACGTAAAGTAAAAATTATAAGTGTCTCACTCAAATCAAAATGAAAGCATTTGTTTTGACACATTCCAGTTTAAAATGATGCTGGAAGAGACATGTTTCCATTCAATGTTTTGATTTTGACAAAAAATGTTTTTAAAAAAAAAGAAAAAGAAAAAAGTTTTCCTATAGTTTTTTCTGCCAGCTCCCAGAGGGATCAGTCAAAGCTTCCTGAAGCTCAGAGTCATTAGCAAGCTGTCACAGAACTGAGGCCCTAAAATGCATTTGACACATCAGATCACAGTTCTATCAGACCTGGCAAGCGTGCCAGTGCTGGATCTTCACATCTAACTCTTGGATCAGATTCCCTTAGGATTCACTTCTTCTCTGATAGAGCAAGAGAAAGGAAATTAGCCTAGTTCATCCCCTGGGAATGAAATCCCCCCAGCCAAAACCCTGGGCTCATCTGCTGTGCAGAAAGAGGAGCTCATGGAGCATCTCCTGACATTCCCACTGTCCAAAAAGCACAGTCATTCAAGCCTTCAAGGGGAGGGGAGAGCAGCAGCACCCAAGATCTCAAAAAAAAGAGCAGTGGAAAGCACACCATGTTGTCACTACAAACATGAGGCTTCCAAAGAGACAAGCATCCAGTGGGCACATACCTAAGGGGCCTCTGCCTGGGAATGTCAGAGCCTGGAGATCCCGTGTAAAAACTGCAAAATGCTGGTCTTGGCAGAGCAAAGGGCTGGAGTTGACCCATCTGGCAGCTGACCTTGCTTTTCCTACAGAGCTGAGCTATTTTGGCTGTTTAGCTCACAAACCTCTCCGGCTGCTCTCTCTTTGAGCATCAAGATAATGGCTTTCTGGGAAAAAGATTGTTCCTGCTCCAGTAAGCAAGCCCAAGGCCTCCACAACATGACCCCACACTCGTTTTTCTTGTTGCAGTTGAAGCAAACACATGTTGCAGCAGCCCTGACCCCCAGCCGTGCCCAGGTGGCCGCACAGAGCTGTTGGTGCAGGCAGATGTCCCCTGTTAGACACTGGCAGTGCCAGGGCACGGCTGGTTTGCCTCTCTCACACAGGCAATCCCACCAGTGCTCTGTGTGGATTTCTTGCTGGGAAGTGGCACATTTGAAGTGGTCAGGAGCACTGGGAGTCCAGCTGGATCCCAAGTGCCATCTCTTGTTGTTATCACTGTGATCCTTCCAAAAAAGAGATCAGGTTCTCCTCGTAAGGGAAGCGTCAGAAGGGGCACAGTGCCCTGTACCTGGGACATCAGGTTAAGAGCTCAGAGCTCCAGCTCCTCACACTGAGCCTGCCCTCAGCAAACTGGAGAAACCTTGGCTTTTTAGGATGTAGACTTCTGTATCCTCTCTGGGAACATCCCACGTTCTTGCATCCCACACTAAGCTGAGACTAAAGTTACATTAACACATAAAAGTATCTCATCCCAGTTCTGGCTAAAGCTCTCTCTTTTCATGCAAGGACATTTACTGTTTTCCTTTCCTCCTGCAGAAACTTGCTCTCTAGGAAGAAAAATACGGAGTAAACCGTAAATGAGGAATTGACATTCATCAACTTTTCCAGCAATGCTAAAACATACGCTCGGATCACCCCGGTGTTCTGGATGATCATTAGCTATCAGGGTGTCTCAGTCAAGTTTGCAAGATGCTTTATATCAGTCAGGAGAGACTTTCTAATCAACTGACACAGTTTAAAGCATTTTGGATGGGGAAGCACGTACGTAGGAACGTGAGCCTGAGCACAGATGTATAAAATTGTAGGTGATCAAAGGTAGTGCATCCAAGGCAGGATTAAAAGACGTTTAATACAGCTTTTCCCAATAAGCCTGAGAGATGAAAGAACTGCCACAAGGCCTTGCTGGAGGCTTAGAAATTGCTCTGTGAAATCAGCTGCAATTGGTAATTAAATGGAAACCTTGGGGGTGTTCTGAAGACTTTTCTCATAGCCTGGCATAAGGGAACTCATCTTTAAATTACGTAGACTTTTACCTTCCGTGGAGGTGAAGGTAAAACACCATCCTGCTGTTCCTACATGTCCTGCCTCAGAGCTGCTGAGGTGGCTCCTCAAACCTCCCTGTGACAGGATCAGGGCACATAGTCCAACAGGCTGAGCCCCTCAGGACATTCCTGTCTTCCCAGTGCCTGCCCTCACCCGATCCAGCTGTAAACCAGGGAACACCATCCAGGCTGAGCCTGCAGGTGAGGCCAGGTGTGTCCTGCCCCATGCAGCACAGAACACCAGCTGTGCTACAACCTCTGCCAGCAGGGCCCAGAGGACATTCTCCTTCTTGGAAGTGCACACAGCTCCTCCACAACTGCTTCCAGCCTAGGTCTTTGCTCTGCTGCAGGGAGAGCCCCAGGCAGGCAGGAGACCCCTTGGTTGACTTGGATGTGGAGGGAGAAAAGGAAGATCTTGGTCCTGATAAAAGACTGTGGGTTTTTTAACTGACTGTGATGGATTGGAAATTCTGAGCGTGCACAGGAGGATTGGGAAGGGAAAGCAGACCACAGCAGAAAGCACAGGCTTGTGGGCAGAGCATCCAAATGGGCCTCAGGAGATTTTGGTCGGACTCTCTGCCACCACTTTCCTCAGTACAGCTGAGGCAGAGCCTTTCACATGGCCCATTTCCCTTCTCTTTGCAAGAAAAGGGGTCAGTCCTTTTCTGATCTACTTACAAGAATCTGTAACCCACTGTGTGCTTGAAGAGTTCCTGGGGTAACAGGGGCCATAAACAAAGCGAACCTGCTGCCCTGGACTGCAGTTCAACAGTGTTTTAAAATGCCTGTTTGATGCAAAGTGCTTTGTTTCTTGTTGAAGCCTTTCATTTCGAGATGGCACAACACTCTCACTCTGAGGCAGAGTACTCTTTTAGACAAAGCTGAATCTGCTGAAAGTACACTGGGTATCCTTTCTTCAGCAGAACAACAAGCAGCAGGTGAGGACAAGTCAACTCCAGACAGCTCATCAGCTGCTGAAAACCACACTAAGATAAAAAATGTTTGAAAAAGAATTAAAAGCAGGTTCAATTTTATTTTTTTTTTTTTTTTTTAAGAGAAAGGTGCTAAATCTCTGCTGAATACAGGGCAGGTAGCCAGAAATAGCTGCCACAGGCAGAGATCGACAGCTGATGTAAATAGTGGTGACTCATGGTGCAATGGGGATCCAGTTCAGGGGAACAAATCCCTATCAGTTGCTCAGACAAAGCCTCCTACAGCAAATGCCTCTGAAGGTGCTGGCCTTAATACCTCTAGGGATTTGGGAATGCAGAGGTTGGGATAATACCTAGCAGGCAGAAAACCCTCTATGCCAGTTCCCTGCCCAGGAACCATCCACTGCTGTGGATGCCTTTGGTTTGTGGCCCGGGAGAGGAGGATTTATGCAGAGCATAAGGATACTCTCTGAGACAGATGTCAGAAAAAATCTCCACTCATCAACTGTGCTGCTGCTGAAACCTGTCTGCCAAGAGTCCCTCCTTGAGGGCCTCACACTCACACTTTCTTTTAGGTGAATGTGCCCCACATAGTCCTACAGGGGGTGTGTGTGCTTCAATTCCCTAAGGACTCTGTGCTTCCCCAGCAGAGCACTGGGCCTTTCCACCCTTGGTTTGGGGAAGGTGCCTGTTGTACCCTGCCAGCAATGGCACACAACCACTACACCACTGGCAAGCAGCCACCACAAGGTTTTTGCCAGCTCTTTTTGGCTCTGCAGACTCATGTAGGCTGAAGTTCTCCAGCATGTCTTACAGAGCCACCAGTGTTCAAGTGCCAAACATGCCCAGAGGACACGGCCACTCAGACACAGGCTGTGAACAGAGCCCATGGGAAAAGCCAAACCAGCCAGAGAGGAAGGAGTCAGGAGGGAGAGATGGATTTATTCATCCTGAGCAGAAGTCTGTGCGTGGCTGGAAGGCATGCTGGGATGCCAGGTGAAATGTTGACTCTCTGGTACTTGTAAATCCTTTTAATCCTTTTCCTTTCATGGTCCTGGTAACCAGCCCTTGAGCTGAAACCAGCTCTTTGCATCCAGCATTTCCAGCCTCTGAAATTGCTTCCTGCCCTGTGCTGCTGTGGAAGTCAATCCCAGAGGCAGAGCAAACCTGAGAAATAAAGAAGTATGACCCAGAACGGGCAGGCCAGCAGCTGGATGTTGTACAGAACTGGCAGTCTCTCCAACACACAGATGCTTTTCTTTCAACTGCTTTAATTTTTTTGCCCCTCCATATAATTCTCTAATAATCACCCTATTAACAGTGTTCCATTTGCCACACAACTTGGGATATTAATCCTATTAGTTGGTACTAATCCTCTGCAAAACAAAATGGAAATATTCACACTCTCATTTTCTTGGGGTGAAAAAAAAAGGAGAGAAAGAGGTGGGGAGAAGAGAAGACAAAGATCCTTTCAGAGGTTTGCTGTTTTGTAAGTTAATTGAATGGAACTGGGTCTCCTGTGGTCTCCATACAGAATTCTATTATCACGTAATGGGGTGTCACATACAGCCTGTTGATAAGAGACTGTCTGTCAGATTAAGCATTAACTATCATATTTGGAAACCATGCAGTTTTCTACCCATTGGGCCATCAAAACACAAAATCCCATTTTCCTTTCCTTCCCCCAACACCTTCTTCCTTTACTACACACTAATTAAAGAGAAGGAGGGGGAGACTGGTCTGTGCTGCCGAGCCCAAGATAAACTTTGCTGAGTAGGGAGAAAGAAATGAAGTGAGCATCCCAGAGAACAGAGGTGTTTCCTATAGGCTTTCATTTTTCCGCCCGCCCCCTCTTGTGCAGTATTTTTTCATATTTCTGTGAAGAATTACTGGCAGTTTCCATCCTCCCCTTCTCCACAAGGTGAGACTGGCACCTACTGGAATGCTCCTGGAAAGGCTGAGACTGAGAACAAAAAAATAAACCTTTCCTCAACTTAGTTTTATCTCCAGCTTTGCATTATTTTCCCCCTTCATCAGGCAAACAAACAGCTCAGCAGACGCAGTGACAGCACACACTGGATTTGACACGACTCCATTTTTATAAAGGCGCTCAAGTTTAAGCTGTTTCATGGTAATTGGGGGTAACCATCACTACTCCCTTCATTTGTGTCAGCCCATGTGGAGGGAGCCAAGGCACAGGCCCTGCCAGAGCTCCCGCGGTTACTCCGGGTCTGTGAGGCTCTTCACTCTTCTCATGTGTCTCAGTACCTGATGGACCCGGGAACAAACATCCCTCCAGGTGCATCAATCTTCATTAGTGTCACCTCCCCTTCCCCCACAGGCTCCAGGCTGGGACTGAGGATTTCCTTATGTGATCTGTTCATCCTTTGAGATTGAGATTTGGACCTCAAAATGCTGTTCTTCCACACTTATCCCCTGGCCATAGTCTTACTCCTTGGTATCCCCCTCCAAAGTCCCACTGGCCAATCTCATTTGAGTGGCAGCTTGGCTTCCCTCTGCTTGTCTCCCTGTTCCCATCTCTCCTTGCCAGGACAATTCCCCAGCCTTGTTCCCACTCCAGACCTCCAAGACAGCTTGTACAGACCTCCAGCAAAGCCCACCCACCCACCGCTGGTCTCCAAGCTCCTGTGAGCCCTGGAGAACACTTCCTGAATCCATCACCATGTAGTCATCCAAGAGAGCTGCTCTTTCCCAGATGTTCACTCCTAGTTTTGTTCCATACCACACTGTGTATTTTATCATTAACTTTGGTACCCGGAGCAATGAACTTCCAACTTGAAAGATTGTCACACCAAAAGTCACAAAATAGGCACCACAGGTTAAGCAAAGGCAGGTAGAACAGGGGAGCAGAAGGGCTGCATGCCAGAGCATGGTGTGAAAAGATTAAGGGAGAATCAGAGAAGAAAAGTTGTAGAACAGAGCAAATTCCACAGATTTTTTTAGCTGAACAAAGTGCAGCTGGAGGCTGAGAACATCTCCTGGGCTGGAGCTGCCTCCATTATAGGACTGAAGCTCTTATTAAGAGAAAGTCCTCTCTCTTTACACTCTGCTAACCTGAGCACCATGACTCACCACTAGGAATAAAGCCATCCCAACCCAGGGCACCAGACACCTCCTGATTAGCAAGTCTAATCCTCCCTCTCCAAACCTCTCCATTAGGGAGCTCTGGGCCCTTTTGTTTGAGAAGCAGCAGCTTGTCAGCACCAACAGCCAGGCCTGCCAGACCCAGCTGACCCCATTCCCGGCTGGGGAGGTTTCCAGCAGTTCCGTGTCCTCAGGAGCAGCACGGTCCTGCCTCGAGAAACACCAAGTTCAGCTCATCCTAATTACTGTGGGCTGCACAAACAAACAAACAGAGCTTTGTTTGCACAACAGCTCTCCAGAGAGGCTTCACAGTTCAGCGTGCTCGAGGTGGGCTGAGATGTTCCCCTCCACCTCCTGGACTGATCTGCTCTCAGTGGGAAGGAACAAGAGGCTCACGGTGTGGAGACACTCAGCAAGCTGCCCTCGGTGTGTGTGTCTGGGGACTGCAGAAGGAAATACAGATTCCTCCTTCCAACAGAGCTTCAGGATCTCCTGCTGCTCTCAGGAATGTGTTGAATAATGACCAGGAATCAGAGAGAAAAAGGAGCTCCTTGCTTGAAACGGCTGTTACAGCATCTGTGAAATTCCTCTGCATTTGCATGGGGGTAAAACAGAGTTGATTCCGCACTCAGCTGGACTGACTGATGGCACCACAGTCACTGATGGGAACAGGGACAGGAGAGGGATCGGGTCCAGGGGAGTACGTAAGGGCTCAGCCACCAGCCAGCTCATTGCCTGGCAGCAACTCATAGCCTGGTTCTGAAATCAATACAGGCTGAGAGCACTGAGCAGCCAGACCAAGCCAGGTCTGTAATTTACTGTAATTCTGAGCTGCTAGATTACTTTCTTCAGGTTTTCCAAGAGGCACAGTTAATCACAGTGGTAACTTACTCCTCTTTGTAGGCTCTGTTTTCCATTTCGTTCCCTTCCTGATTTTCACCCCAACTTCCTTTCCACAATGCTATTCCAGCCTCCCATCACAACCTCTGCTACCTCAGTGCTGTCAATCTGGGGGAAAAGAGAAGGCTTTGCTGGGTTTTACACTATCACTTTACTCTCCAGCTTCATGGATGGCATTCCTCAGCCCCTTTCCAGCAGCCACATGGGTATCTGAGGAGACAGCCCTACTGATGCTTCCAGAACAATTACATGCCAACCACCACTAGGCTTCCTCTGAGTTCCCACAGCCTCTGGATTCAAAGAGGATGAACAGAGGGAGTATTCCATGTCTTGGATTATCTCCTCACCTGTGTTTGCCAGCACACAATTAGGAGAATCTCCAATGGACAGCACAGACAATTAAAAGCTGCTCTGGAGGGGCCCAAGATAGACTTGATGGGACAGTGGCATTCCCTTTCGTGGTCCACATTTGGGATTTATTGCTCCAAATGCCAACATCTGCTACAGGCCTCCTCTTTTGCAAAAGATGATGTTTTATTCTCCTGAGAATAGAAGATCTTTCAACCAACTACCAGCAGTGAGTTGTGACTCTCATTGCTCTGAAGATGCCACTTTGTGTAGCTGGTTCTTTCAGGAAGGAGAATCACCCCCACAATAGCTCCAGGTTTGCACTGCCAGAAGACTGTGGCTGGCTACCTCGCTGCTGGGAATGGCCTGGGGAAGAGAGATTTCGACCTCTTTCGTTTTGACTGGGTCAAGGGAACACTGGCTCCAGTGATGGATGGTTGACTGTAATTCCTGCCCACTCATTTAATCAGAGGGAACAGGCAGGAGCACGAGCATGCTCACAGAGGAAGCAGCAGCAGTGCAGGAAATCCCAGCGGCTCCGCAGAGCAGGGAGCTGTGAACGGGAGACGCTGGCAGGGGAGCGAGACGCTGGGGTAGAGTCCTGATACAGGAGACCACAAGGAAGGAGCCTGGGGCTTTTCCTTGGATGAGCCATGAAAAAAGATCCCCTCTGCTAGCTGTGCTACTCTAATTCCAGAGGCTGAAGCCACGCTGCAGTGAAAGAGCAGCCCCCAGAGCTGCATAAACCACAGCATGTGCTGCGTCCTGCCTGCCACGGGCAGCCGTAAATACATGGGGGCATCCAGGCATGGAGGGGAGAGGAGGGGCCCAACCAGACCCAAAGCTACTTCTGCCGCCTCGCAACATGAAAGCCAAATAAATCTGCTCTTAAGGGAGCCTCCCATCCATCAACAGCTAGATATGCACAGAGTTCAAGGCCAGAATAGACCACATGGTCTGATCTCCTGCCTGAAGAAGGGGAGCCAGTAAAATGTTCCTGTTTCCTGACCCCAATAACATGCCATGAAGACAAGGGCACCCAAACTCCTCAGCTCAGCAGCAGTCCTTTTTCTGCAGCACCACGTAGCCATTAGAGCACTTTCAAACAAAAATATGTGGGGTGGGGGATTCTCACATACTCCCTGGAGCTGGCACCAACCTCAGGCTCCCAGCCCGAGGGCCAGTGGGTCACACAGGTTATCTCTGCTCACAGAGGAGCAGAGTGTTGTGTAGCCAACAAAGTGAGGACAGGAGAGGCCAAAATGGCACTCTAGCAGTTCTGGGCCCCTGCACAGCCAGCAACAAGGCAGCTCCATGGCTGCTGAAGCAGGGAAGCAGCACAACTGAACACATCCAGGCTGTGCTGTCAATGAACAACCTGCTCCGAAAGCAGAGGGACGCAATGCGAACCACGTCCAGCCCGGAATGTCTATTGCTGGTGTAGCAGGAGTACCCTCTAGTGGGAGAAAAGCTTGGAGAAAGCCTCTAAAATCATTGCATACACACACAAACACAGGATTTTAGATCCAAGAAAAAAAAAATGCAGTGAGAGTGAACATAAAAATGGGCTTGAAAACAGAGGGAAACAGAATATCATGGGGAATAAAGTCATAAAGTCTGATTACCACTTACAGCACTATTTTTTACTTCTCCAAAAAAGCCATCTAAACCCAGTCAAGCCTGCTATTTCAAGTATTTCCATGCAGGGAGAGTGCTGGGCTGGAAACCAGACAGGAGTCTACTCATATTCATGAAGCCAAGCCAAGATTGTTTAAATACCCAAAGGTCGCAGAAAAGCCCACGGCTGTGTGTCTTAATCCTGCTTACTGCTTGAAAGCTTCTGGGTGTGGAAGTAGTCTCTGTACTCGTGGCAGAAGCCCAACACATTTCCCGAGGACATCAGAGCTGGTGAAGTCGTTTTGCTTTGGCTCATGGATGAAAGATTTTGCTGTTAGAGGAGGGGGGAACTGGGCAAGGAGTGATGGGTTGGACATAAAGAATGCAGAGGATGCTGTACACTGGATACAGATGGGATCAATATGCTCTCCCCAGTGACCTGCTCTAATATCACACTGACACAGCCCTGACAGGTGCAGCATTAGAACCTCAATACAGTGGGATTATGTAGTTCCTTCAGGGCCCTTCTCATGCAAAAGCCTATCTAACCTGAATGTTTTTTATGTGTATTTATATATGTATCCCTTCATCCACTATTGAAATGCACCTACCTCTAGGGAGACCTCTGAGGTGTCTAAGGCCCCAACCCATCTGATTTGGGGAAAGATAAATACAGTAGGGGAGTCTGAGCTCTTTTGTTTTCAGATTAAAGATCTAAGCATTGTTTCCTGCAAAGCAGCAACTGTAAAGGAGTGAGAGGATTTAAAGAAACACAGTCCACTTTTACAGCCAGGGATAGGAAGGAAACCAAAAACATGCCCAGCAGACTCAAGGTGATCGTTCCTACAGAGATGGAACCCACTTAAATCCTGGTACTGACGCAATCAGAGTGAACCAGGAGTGAGAGCTGGGCATGGGAATGTTCACAGATCAGTTTAGGAATGGTGGGAGAGGTGACAGGCAGAGGAACGTGGTGGGTTAAGCCCAGCATCCCTCCTGGGAGATGGCACAGCAATCCGTCTGCATAATGTGTCATCCCAACCCACAGGTTTCCTACTTTCCTCAAGCTCCAGTTACTCCCAGGAAATTTGGCTGAGGGTTCAGAGTCCTGATTCCTGGTTACAAGTATCAAACATGTCTTTGATCAGCTCAAAGAGCCTCCTCCCAAAGAAGGGGTGTCCCCTCAGCAGAGCTCATCTCCACCTTCCTGAGCCAGACTCAGGGCTGCTCCAGTTCCACAGGGACTTCCCAGCCAAGCACTGACCCTGCAAGGCACAGCAGGAAAACTGGAGTAGCATAAAAAAGAGATGCCAGTCCCAGACACTGATTCCACCCTGGATCCTGCTGATTTCACTGGGAAGCCTCCTGGAAAAGATATTTACTCACCATACAGCAGGGAGGAGCCTGGCCCAAGGTGACTGGGCTGCAGAACTGGACAGGAGCCCAGACCTCTCCCAGAGGTTTTGCGAGAGGCAGAGGGAGGGAGAGAGGGAGGAAGGGAGGGTTTGGCTCTTTGGAGGGTAACTCTGCCTTCCAGAGCAGAAGGCTGTGAATTCCCCATTTCCCACACTGCACGCTCAGTTAAAGTGACAGATGACTGTTTGTGTGCACGAGCCTCTATCATTGCAGAAAGGAGAGGGTAGGGGATTTCTTGGAGGGAAAGGATAAGTAAAAAAAAAAAAAAAGAGGAGAGAAATATGAAGTAAATGAGGAAATAAAGAGGAAGAGATTCTCTCAATACAGAATGTGCCACTGCAGAACCAGGACCATGCCTAGGGAAATGTTTAAAAACTTTTTAAAAAACAGCAAAGCTAAAAAAGAAAAAGGATCCTATTAAGATTAATGCTTTCTGGCTTTCCATCTCCCTCCAGCATGGCTCTTCCATTTCCATAAACCCATTATCCTCACTGCTGTTTCACTTAATTGGAAAATGTCTACTGCAACCTAGCATGTTCCAAGACAAACCTTGGATGTATATATAACAGGCACTTAAAAGCTTTCAAATATTTCAAATTTGCTCAAAACAATTATGTTAACAAAGACCCCATGGGACTTTTTTTTTTTTTTTTTTTAAAAAAAAAAACCAAAAAAAAAAAAAAAAAACCAAACCCCACAATAGTCATAAAGCATGTGTTCACAGGGCTAGAAACACCATTACATTTATCCTGATTAGCATTCACTACGCTTTTATGTGCACACACAGCTATTGCCAGGGTAGGGAAGAGGGGAGAGGAGGAAATGACAGTAAATGATTTGGCTGGTGAAGGTCAGGGATCTGAAACAAGGAGATTTGTTTCACTGCAGTGGCACCACGACAGTGTGTGCCAAGTGCCCTTTGAGCTGCATCCTCATGGGAAATCCCTGAGCTGTGCTTGGGGAGGGCAGGAGGAATCCAGGAGCGTTTGGGCTCCAAGGTGGAGCTAACTTTGAGAAATTGGGGTTTTCTGGTGGTTCCTGGCAGTTCTACAACTGTTAAGAAGCAGAGCAGCTTTTCTGCTTCCACTCCTCCCCCTGTCTTCCTTCCCTCTGTCCTCAGCAGCCTCTCCCAAAGTGGCTGCTTTGGGATGACCAAGGCATCAAGTCATGTCATGTGGATTAAGATGCTCATTTAGGGGGCTTGCAGACTAGGACCTGGAATTTGTCACTAGCACTTGTGGGAAGCACAGCAAGAATCAGATCAAGTTTTCTCCCCTGGTAAGTGGTGGCTCTTCTGGGTTTTAGCTGGTAAGGATTTCAGCACCTGTGTGCACACGTGCATGTTACAAGTTCACAGGCTCCTTTAGGACATAATGGCTAATTTTTCCATTTTTACACATCCCAGCTGGTCTCATCTTGGTCCTATGATCTTGATAAGATTAAACTTGAACCCCAGAGCACTCAAGGTAAGTGCCAGCCCTGGCCCTGAGGAGCTGTGTTAGGGAACAAATCTCTCAAATATTTGCTCTGCTCTCCTTTCCAGCACATCTCAACTCTGTCCACACACATTATTCTCCTGCTGACCTGCCCACTGTGTAATGTCATCACACCTCTTTGAAAGGCAAGATTTCCTCTCACAATCCCTGCATCTGGCTCAGCCCAGCAGTGCCTGGGAAGAGAATGCCTGAAACATGTCCCATCTGCAACAAATGCAGGACATCCCCTTGGCAGTGCCCTGAATGCATCAAGAGACCTGCCAGTGGTGCTCCTGGCCCTGCACCTTCATCCTGCCTGTTATGTAGAGAGCTAAACATGCCAGGACTTCTATCAAGGGTATCACACCGTGTTCCTCTCCAACCTTTCCTCACCCACACCACAAACTCCTCTCCTCAAACCTGTCTTTGCCTTTCTGGGGGAGTCCTGGGAGCACCTGATCCACAGCACAGGCTGTGGCAGAGGAGAACCTTTATGTGGCAGCAGCACACAGGCAGCAGGAACCAAGCTGTCCCCTCCAGGATGGAATTGCCAGGGCTGGGCTCTGTGTCCTGAGTGAGACATTCATTGGGATGGATGGCTGCTCCTCTTCCAGCACTGGTTAACAGGCACCAATCCTGCATGGAGAAAGTGCCCATGTTGTGAGCTGAGCCTTGCTATCCACTGGGAATCTGAGAGCTCCTAAAGTCTTTCTGCCAGAAGAGTCATCAGGCCCAAAGAATGAAACAGCAGCAACAGGGATGGAGGTGATGGTGGATGGCACAGATGCCTGGGCATCCAAAGCAGCACCTCAGCTGGGAAGATGACTCCTGTTGGGTTTGTGAGTGAAACAACCACATCTCTAAGGCTTGTTCCATTGCAGTTGAGTGAGAGGTCTGAGGTGGGGAGGTAGCACCCACAGCTGGGCTGTCCAGGGTAAACTGAGCACCCCCTGCTGCAAGGGAATAAAGAATGAGAAGGATCTCAGAGGTAACTGTTGCCTTGGACTATTTCCAAGGCAGCACAGGAGCTCAAGTCCAGCTTTATGTGGCACACCTGGCAGTGAGACCTTAAAAAACCAGTCTGTGCTGAAGTCAAAGTGTGAGGGGACATGCAGCCCCAGAGCAGGCTGTGGAGCATTAGCAGGATGTGAGCAGTGAAGGGGGAGAGCCAGGGAGGAGGTGAAATGAGGATTCCTGCTAACCAGGCAAGAGAAAGCCAACTCTGAGAGCTCCTCATAAACCAGAAAATTATGACACAGCAAGAGAGAAATTTAGCTTGTTTTCCTGACAAGTACAATTTGACTGCAATGGTCTCACACCAGTTCTGTCTCTGTTGCCTCCTCCATTAAGACATTAAATCAAATGTGGAAGATGCTTTTTGAACTAGCAATATGATGTTGTTGTCCATGTTGCTGTCTGCCTTAGATGCAAGTGGTGCTGAAAGCCCTGATAACTTACCTGCAAAGGGAACAAGGCTCCTGAAAGACACTCAATTCTGCCGTGGAATAAGAACAGAAAAGGCTGTGCAAACACCAAAACATTTTGCAAAAGCAACCAAGGGCTGCAACCTACAAATGAAGGATGTGCCCTTGGAGGACACAGGCTCAGTTGTACAGTCTCAGCTTCCATTCAGCCACGACTGTATGATCTTTTATCTCCAGGTTTATTCTCAACTAACACTAACAGCTTGACATGGCTGGTAGAATGACCTGCTTGGTGCCCAATTAAGAAAACACTCCTCCAGCTTCTGCAGAGGCTGCAGGGCCCCACTTCATGTGGGAAGCCCACAGTTAGTGAGCAGTCTGCTGTTCTGTGCCAAGGGGAAGCACACAAGAGGTTGTGGAAGGTACACACCAAATGCAGTGTGAACACAGACTGAAATGTCATCACACCTTTCCCACCCCCAAGCATCAGATCCTGGCCACAGCCTCCCCCAGACAACCAGGACACAGGAAAAAATCACTTTTGGTTTATTGATAATGCATGCAGGGAAGAAGAGGTTAAGTTCTCTCAGTGACTGCCCAAAAGCCAGGCAGGAAGATGTAAAGAGCAGCAAACCAGGAGAAAAACAACAGAAATATCTCCCCACAATTCACTGTTTCTTTACCCCTGCACTGAAGTTCTGCTTAACCACGAGACAAATTTATTGTGCAGCACAGATGTCCAGACCATGCAATTTATTGTTCCAAGACAGAGGCCAGGGATGACAGGTCACACTGCCAAGCAAAGGGGTATGATATGGTCATGCTGGGAGCATGAGGAGTGAGCAGGAAGGAACTGAAATTGTGGAACACAACCAGCGAAAGCAGCAGCTTAACTGACATCTGATATTGTAGCATAAATGTTTTGCAGGGCTTTAGACTACATAAGCAACTAATTTCTTCATTTAACTATCTCTTAAGTCATATCTTCATTTCTGCTGGTTTCAAAATCACTATTGGCCCATCAAACTGGCTTTCAAACAGCTCCTATTCCACATCCAAACATAATGAGTTGTTTTAAGGCCAGCACTGCATTTCTCTGAGGTAGAGATCAAGTCATGTCCCCAGAACAAGCAGGGAGTTTTACAGAACTGTACAAGCAGAGGAAATTAGGGGCTGATCTGCCTTGCTGCTGCACACTGCAGCATGCCTGGGGCATGTGGATGACCAAAGGCAGTCGTGTTATCTCAGCACTTTTCCATGGCTTGCTCTAAACCTGCTGGCCCATCACACGGACAGAACACACCACTCTCTATTGCCTTAGGGCTGTTCTTCCCTTCCTGACCCTTCCCTGCATCCAAACACAATTTCCCAGCATGATTTTCTCCTTCCCTACCACAGGAAGAAAAAAAAAGCTTCTTTGCTTTCTCCTCTGGTGGAGGCTGCACCTGATGAGGCAGCCCTGTTATTAGAGGAATGGACTGGGAACAGCATTTGGGCATTTCTATGTAATGAGGGCAGGGAGAGGGAAGGGGGAAGTAATCAAAGTACATGTAGCAGATGGGCTATTTCAGAGGTGTTTTTCTCCCTTAGCACCTGTGAAGGGCATTGCCTTTCAGCAGGGACACTTTTTGTAATGAAGTTAAGCCCACTGAGCACAGTGGGACAATTTATATCTGCTCACAGACAGGAGGAGACGGAAAAGTCTTGTCCTCAGAGGAACTATCTGGCACATACAGGATTCTGCCCTGGCTTAGCCCATGGAAGGGGACCCTTTTCTCTACCTGTTTCCATCACAAGCAGAGGTTAATGCAGTCTCCACAAGTTTGTCAATGCTTTCTCAGTTACAGGATAACAATAAGGGGGACAGGGAGCAGATGGAAAAGCTTGAGGCAGCTGCACTGACACAGTCATACCGTGTGTCAGGCTGAGAAGCCAAAACCTGTACACAGCCCTAACACCATGACATGATGTTATCACTCAAATCTCAGCGTTCCCTCAGTCTCTGGAGGGGTGAAATAGATCCTTTGGACAGAAAAGAGGCTCAGAAGTGCCAAACACAGACTGGAGTAAAGTCATTCCTGGGTCTCTGGGAAGCCCAGACACTCCCTGGCAAAGCCATGGCTCCAGCCACTGGCAGGGAGTTGCCTGCCCTGTGAAGGAGCTGCTTGAGGGAAGTTGCTTCAGATGGGGAGAAAGGATGTCAGGATAGCACTGGATGCCTCTGGGTATGGAGAGGTTTTGCACAAAGACATTTGCAAAAGGATTGAAAGGTGAGTGTTGGATGTGAGATGCTGGGCTGGGAGAGAGAAGTGTGTTTACCACCGAATCAGTGCCTCTCTGGGTAACCCAGACAGCTCAGCCAGGGGCCACCCTATGAACCACACCCTGATAAACTATCAGCAGTATCTACATCAGTGCTGGGCACCACAGTCCTGTGTCTGTCTGCTGCAGAGATGAGGAAGCTTTGTGGGCAGCTTCAGTACAGCTCCCAGGACTGAGGCAAGAACAGCAACAAGCATTGCCATTTAGATTTTTTCCCAGCCAACTTGCAAGTTTTTACACCCCAAGTTTGCAGCTTTTGAACCGAGAGTGTGGTCAGCCCTGAAAGGGGAGCAGCTCTGATTTCAGCTCCTGTTGCTGAGAGCAGAACACAATCAGATGAAGTCCTGCCATCAGTGCAGGAGCTGTATTTACCCAGCTGGTGCCTGCAGGCAGGACAGGTCACCACGGGACCCTGCGTGGAACAGGCAGAGCTCTGCAACATTAACATGCGAAGATGTCCTGTTATCTTCAAAGCTGACACAGCGAGGAAGGAGCTGCAAACACTCCCCTCCCTCCAATCTGTTTGGAAACCACCTCACAGAAAACAGGTGCTCTAAAGTAAAACAGCAAATCCCAGCTTTCAATGTTCTGTTTGTATGAATTAGACAGCAGGAAATGGTGGGTAAAACCTGCCTGAGGCATTTGGCTTTGTGGGACAGCAAAAAAACCCACCCCACTGTGCCTGCACTGAGAGAAGGACTTGCAGCCCCAGGGCTGTCAGCAACACAACAGATCACCTGGGCATTGTTTCATAGCTCAGCTTGGTTTGCATTTATACAGTGATAAAGTAGCAGGAGCTCCTCAAGCAGGAAATGTGATTCAGCTTTACCTTTATTTAAAAGGGAATTTAAGGTGAGACTTGGGAAAAGGTTGGTGCTTGCTTTATTTATTTGTATCCCCTTTCTGGTCCTGTTTGCTTTCTAGTCAAGAACTCTGCTTCTTCAGTGTGCATTCAATATTAAATTGCCTCTTAATGTACTAGCAGCCAGGCTTCTCTTGAAGAATATGCTCCAGCACAGAGAATTCGCAGCATTTGTCAAGGAGAAAAGGATTAAGTGAAGAGGGACTCCAGCCAAGTTTCCTTGATTTTATTTTTTCCAGGTACTTGTAGATTAAAAAAATGACAAAATTTCCTGGATCATTTAATTGTTTATTTTTCCTATACCTACATAATCACTTTTTGTTGACAAAAACATTGTAGGGTCTCATCTTGGCCTCCCCCACCACAACCAAGGCTTATCCAAGGTCAGAGTCACTGGCAGGGCAGGGAATCAGACTCCACCTCCCAGATTTTATTCTTATAAAACTGGCAACAGCCACATTCTTTTTGTCAGGAATGTCCTGAACTTGCTACCTCAGAGCTGGTTTGGGAAAAAGACTGAGATACCACCTGGATGTTCAGAAAGTCTTTGGCCCTGGAATTTGGTTACCAGGATGTTCCCCAAGGAAGGCATCTCCCCAAGGAGGTCTGGCTGCTGGAGCACAGTGCTGAGTGGAACAAAGACATTTCTCATCCTGGAGGAAATAAAGTCCCTCCTTGGGATTTCTGACAGGGAAGAGAACTGTCTTCTCCATCCACAGGGTGAGTGAGAAAGGTTCCCTGCAGGACTGGAGCCCCCTCCAAGATGCAGAGGTCTAAGAGGGAGGAGGACTGGTATTCTGAAGACCAAATTCCTGTTTAAAGCACACTGCCCCTCTCTTTCATCTAAGGACTGCTGCCCTCTCTGACAGGGCTCACTTCGGAAATCCTAAAGCTGCCTGCAGAGAAAAATGTCATTGGAAAAGTCTGGATATATTTATCCTTCCCCACGTCATGAGGCTGCCCCTGAAGCAGGATAACAGCTAATCCAAGCTGCGGAACCCCCCTTCCCACCGATCAAACAACAGTGTGGCAAAAGCCCTCCCATTCCTATTCTCAGAGTACAGAAAGCTTTAATCCTGTTTAAAAAGCCTTCAAGGCAGCCTGGCTTCCCACCCAGCCTTTCCAGCAGCAAGGCAAATCCCAAGTGCTTTTAACTCCATTGCACTGTAAACATGTGAGCACTGAACAGTCCTCAGAAGCACATTTCTGCGTGAGCCTTAGGGAACCTGGGCAAAGTAAATAAAGTGGTGGAAAGCCTTTCTAGAGGTTTCATAGGCTCTAATTTCCTCACCCAAGGGTCACAAGTACAGCAGCTGTCACTTAAGGCTCTCAGCAATTCACACATCCCAATCCAGCTCTTGCTGTTCAGTGTTTGAGAAACACTCAAAGCCATCTCCTCCAATTGTCTCCAGAGAAAATAAAGTTCAAGGCAGTATAACAAGAAAATTAGAGGCTGTGAAGTCTTGAGAAGCAGTTGTAAGGTAAACTGTCTTGCCCAGTGCCAGGTACATGGAGACCCTTGCAAGCCCTTGCTCCCTGACTAGTGTTTTTGCTCTGGGGAGGTCTGGGATAGCCCAGGAAGTCACCCAGCTGCACCAGGAATGTGGATACTGCGATTCTGGAAGGTGGGGGCTCAAAGGACAGAGCACTTGAGTTTCCATTAATGGGATTTCTCCAACGCAGAGAGAAGGAAAGCACAAAGATCAATGCTGGAATGAAGGACTGGAGAGCTACTAAACTGGTGGGATGTGCCTCTGGAAGGAGGACTGTTTGCACAGGAGGGACTCAGATGAGTGGAGGAGCAAGTGCAGAAATGGAGAAGCAGCATTAGCACAGAGACAAGGTCTTGTTATAGAGCAGGAGTGAAATGGGAAGACAACTAGAGAACGGAAGAGGTTCTAGGAAGGGATAAAGGAACAACTTACAGCAGGAGGGCAAATATAGAGGAACTACGAGGGAAATGAGCTACACAGAGAAGGGCCAGTGGTGCATTTGGAGAGGGACCTCAGGCCTCCCACATCTCACGATAAACAGAGGAAGAGCTGGGACAAAAACGTGAACAAGCTGTGACAGATGTGACCTCAACATGAGAAAAGTTCCATCAACCCATCGTGTTTGATCACAGAGGCTAAATGAAGTATGTTCAGGACCAAAGTAAGAGGCAAAGGTGGAGTATGGCAAAGATGTCAGGTAAAGAGGGAAGAGAGGACAGAGGGTGAAGACACGAGACTTTAGTTTGACTCAATGTCTTCTTGGGGAAAGAGCTAAGAAAGTTCTCTGTGTGGTAGGAGGCTTCTGGTCGATTTTGAACCCAAAGGAGAAACTAGCAGGTATTCCTGGGTAAGAGTGCCAGATTTCCACAGCCTTGGGCTGGGGCCAGGGAGTGAGATCTGCTTTTCAGGAGATCCAACCACAAGGACGTTCATCGGAACAGAAGGTTTATCAAAAGGAGCTGGAGATTTGCTGTTGTTCCAGGTACTGCACAGAGAGCCCCCAGTTCCTCCACTCCCTTCCCAGCCAGGCTGCTCAGGAGCTGGAAAGCTGCAGTGGCACAGCACAAAGCCTGGCTGAACACACCTCCCCAGCAAACAGCCAGGAGGTCGAACTTGTTGTGACCTTGGCAAAAGAGATCTGCCTTTAATCATGATTGTGGATGAGCTTCTGGGCTCCTTCCCTAATGCAGAGGCACAGCAGAAAAAACTGCAGCCTAAAAGTTGAGCTTTTAAAGAAAAAGCTTTCTCTGCTATATACATCATTACCCAACAATACAGAGTAGCTACTTAGAGTATCTCTCCGTTCATTAAAAGACCTGATTTTAAAAGCCAGCAGCTTTATCCGTGGTGTAATGTATCAAGTGCAGGCTGAATTGACACTTACGCAAGTCAAAGCAAATGTTTTTAAGATGTGACAGCAGAGCCATTACCAGCTTCATATATTTCATTCTACTTTTGTGCACACAACCAAGCATATTATTGGCTTTTTATTTCCCTCCTTGTTTGCTTCAGGATTCTGATTAAAGCAAGGAAATATTTCATGAACTGCCAGGTTATGCTTAGACCATTAGGTCCATCTATGAGAAATATTTATTGTTTTAGGAAATGGGAGAAAAGGAGAGCTGGAGCACCGGTGATACAGCTCATCTGCTTTGAAAACAGAGTAAAAGCTTTTCGGGTCCTTGCTGGCCAAAGAGATGGGATGAAGTTGGCTCAGTGTCAAAAGCTGTAGTGGCCAGATGATACAGAGCCCTGATCTGGTCTAAAGCTCCTGGATCTGCTCAGCTTTGTACTGAAAATGTTAATGATGGTAACAGAATTTACGCTTGGTTAATGTCTTGTAATAAAATCCCACAGGTCTCTGCAACAGTTCTTTTTTCACTCTTCCCTCTCCTGATGCTGTTTGAGGTCACTGTAGGTGGCCTTAAGGCTGAAGTACTGAGTCTCCTTTGGCAGGAGCCAGTGGGGTTTTGCTGCCAGCACTCCTGAGAAGATGCTGCTGTACCCGCCCTGAGGTGGCAGGAAGACAAGCACAGTCTGAGAGCCACAACCTTGTGCAGTTCACAGTGCAAACATGAGCAGATTTGGGTGCACAGACCATTAGTCTGTGCTGGTACCACCCACAGCCTTGTGCAGTACTGAGGCTCCAAGGAGGACTCACCTGAGGGCCAAGGACTTGGCTGTGCCAGAGCAATGTGCTCCATCTCCAAGAGCACGGCCACAGGGAGTCACGGGGAGTCACAGGGAGTCACAGGGAGCCAGCAGACACTGTCCCAAGAATGCAAAGGTATCCAGAATGACACAAGGCAGAGGGAGAGGCCAGGCAGTGCCAAAGGCTCCTGTCAGCACAGTCACTGCTGTGCCACCTCGCTGTCTGGGCTGTGCAACTGCTTTAGCTGTACCAGGTCCAGGGTAAGGGTGAAACTGCACCTGAAAGGCCCGTCCTGCAGACAACTCAGCCCCAGCACAGTGGGGCACACCACATTCTCTCATTACCTGACATGGAACAAAGCAGAGAAGTGAGGCACATCGTTTCTAGACTTGCTTGAGATAACAGGACACTCCAGCATGATCAGGGTACTTTTCCAACCACGCTGGAATGAGAACCTGCAGAGTTTCACTGCATCTTAAAGCTGGATGCAGTCTAAAACCTGAATAACCACAAGCAACATAACCTGCTCAAGGGCAGACAAAACCAAACCCTTCCTGTGGGAACACATTTTCTTCCCTTTTCAATCTGCAGGGCACAGGGCACAGCAGGAGCTGGTCTGCAGTGGAGCTCCTGAAGATTTTGATGTTCAAGCTTCTCCAGAGGTGAGGGGAGAGTCACAGCAGAGGTTACAGCACACGGTGTCCCATCTGCATCTCCAGGGCAGGTACAGAGCTGAATGAGTAATGGACAGGGGCAAGAAGAAGAGATGATTTATATAAGAGGCTTCTAAATCAGTTCACTGAGATGGCTGACCTGCTGACAGTGACTTAATCAGCACAAAACATTGTCTTGATTTGTCACCAGGGAACAGCAAAATATTCTCGGAAGAGCTTCATCTTTTATCTTAAGAACTATTTACATCAAGGAGGTTAAGACAGAGCTTTAACCACACATGCAGCATAACCTCTGGAGCACAATCAGGTTTGCTGTTCTCAAGAAACACTATCTGGGAACAGAGTCTTTCCTGTCTTGACTTGCATCAGCCTATCCACAAAAGAAAAAGCTCTGTGTTGCATCATTTTTATTCATGAAGATAAATCCATTGTGTATTTTTCTAATGATCTCTTAAGCCTGTAACTTGCACCGTTTTATAGCAGTAAAAGTTAGAGATGCAGTAAGCCATGTATTTAAGGCTGGTAACTTAATGGGAAGGGCATTAACTACCATTTCAGATTTTTAGTTATGTTCCCCTCCCCATCCTTTGTAATTACCTTGTTACTAAACAGCAGCATCAGCAATTTTATTGATGTGCTTTTAGCACAGGCCACTACCAGAGGACAAGTGTGCTGGAGCATGTTGCAGACTTCAGAGTAAATTTTATCTCCTACTCTTTTTTAAAAAGGATGAGAACATTACCAGCTCTCCTCCACCCTTAAAAATCTGCATGCATCAGCAAGGCCTGCTTCACAGGCAGCTGCAGATAGTCATCCTTTAAAACAGAAGAGATCACTTTGGGCCCCAAGTCAGAACCCATGTTATGCCAAGAGATAACATCCTCTAACAAGCCTGGCTGTCTTATTTCTCTTGTAGCCTTTGGTGGATGGAGGGAACTCTGCAACCCTGTTATGATCAAGTCTAATTCATGATGGAAGTCCTTTTGAATAGGCAAACAGAAGTAAAGACAAGTTTACCAAAGGTATGATTGTGATCCTTCACTTATTTCTGAGGAGGGTGGTACTGACCTGTGAGCCTTGGCATGGCCCATGTTCACTCATCCTGCTCCCTGTTCCTCCATGGATGGAGGGAACCCTGGCTCTGTGGGATCCTCCCCATGGCCAGGCCTCTTGCCAAGGAGACCCTGTGCCCACAAATAGCCAGCTGGCATCAGCACCTGCCAGCACTCCTGCCTTGCTAATCCACCATCTCTGCCTTGTGAGGCTGTCTTAAAAACTGAATAATTCCACATTTGGCAGCATTCAACAAGCATCTGCCTTCAATTCTGAATTATCTGTACATCCCCACAGCTCCTGGGGAGAACGAACACTGTCCTGTATCAGCTTTTTTTATGGCTGGCTGTTTTGGGGAGTTGTATCCACGACTCCATTGTGCATCTTGTCCTGTACACATGCACCAGGAGAAGACAAAAGGTCTAGCACGGGGCTTATCAGCACATGGCAGGCATTTTAAGCCATCTAGCAAAGGAAAAAAACATGTTGTGCATGTAAAAGAAGGAAATCCCTAATTGGAAACACAATTGTCTTGTATGAAGGGCTCCAAAATCAACAGCCACTCCAATTTATATGGTGTTTTATCAAGCCAAATAGCCCCCAGGAGCTTTGCAAGATGAGACTCTAATAAGGCTTATAAAACGAGCCCTCTATAATAGAGGCTAAGGCAGGGAAGGGGGAGGAAAAGGCCTTTTAGCACGTGAATTGTAACAGAAATGGAAGTGTCAAACCTTCAGCTAATAGGGGCTGGAGGAAGCTGAGGGAATCTGCAGTAGTTTCAAGTGCAGAGGTTCACTGGGAACAGGTAGGGCAGCTGGGATCCAGCCCCCCATACTGGGCAGCCAGTGCAGGCTCTGGTGTGGGACCAGGCACCACTCTCAGCTCTGGGACATTCCCCAGGGTCTGAGTCAGATGTGCAGGACACACCTCAGTCCATAAGGCACAGCTTTGGTGGATCAGCTCTAAGATGCCCTCCAGGTAAAGAGGGAAGCTCTCCTGTCTCACCAACACCTCACCTCCCCATGGTTTCTGAAAGGGAGCTGTGTGCCTTGATCCTGGCCACTGAGACATTTCACAGGAGAATGCAATTTTAAGGCTTTTTTATTTCATCTTTTCCCCTCCGCCCACATAAGGTGAGAGAGACTGAAGGAAAAACAGAGGGGATATTTTTGTTCCAGCCTTTATGGTGTGTCTGCAAGGCAATGAGATACTGCAGCAATGAGTGTGTTACAAGAAGCATGAACACGACTCCAAAACGTGCCTGTAGCATCACCTGCAGGAGCACATCCTTTGAGTACCATCTCTCCATCATCCCTGTCCTTCCCAAGTGATAACACACAAGCCAAGGAAAGCAAAACCAGCTGCATACAGGTCACACTTCACTGCACAGCTCTGCAAACCATGCTGAGAAACCCTCAGAGGAAGGAGCACAACCAGTTTCAAGTTGAACACTGGGGCTGTAAATACCTTGTTTCTGGCAGTTCTACCGTGGTTAAAAAACATATAAAGTAGTCATGGAAAACCCAAGACATAAATTTGTTGCAGAAAGAAATGGCCTCTTCCTTCTACAACAAAGAAGTGCTTTAATTTGGTTTCCAATTTCTGGCTGATGGTATTTTGTGAGCAAGTCTGGAGTGGCAGCTCTGTGCTTTCAGGAGGTGATTCCAGAAGGATGTAGCCTGCCCTGCTGGGAAGGTACAAGGCTGCACATGGCCTGGTTTGTAAGCAACACTCACATGTCTACTAGTCAGCTGACAGATTAAGTAAGACTGGTCACTGGTTTCAATGTCTTTAAGATCATCTTGCTGAAGTTCAGGGGGGGAAAAAAATTGTTTTAAGATTTTCTAAGAGTTATAGGTAACAGCACATGAAAAGCACAGTTGTTCCAAGACTACAAGCATTTCCATAGGAAAATACGTGTAATTTAGGATTCATCTGTCAGGGCCTTGAGTGCATCAAAGACCTTGCAATCTTCTCCAAACATGCCTTTAGGACTCCCCCACAGCTCCAAACCTTGGCAGAGACTATGACCAGCCTACAGAGGCAGCTTGTGGCCCTGCAGGCTTCTGCAGCACAGCCCTGCTCTCTGTTCTCCAAACCACTTCATTTTAGCCACGGAAAAGGGATGAGCTCTCCAGGCAAAACCCCACTCCTGGCACAGCACTGAACTGGCACCACCTCCCATCCTGCAGGACTGGGAAATCTGCCTGTACTGGGACGAGCTGCTGGAGCCCCAGAGAGAGTGCTGGGAGCACATCCTCCCCCAGTGCCACGATGGATCCACACTCAGCCAGCAGAAGTGCCTGTGCCTGGCCCTGCACCTTCCTGATCCTGACCCACTGGCTTAACTTCCCAGCTTGGCCTCAGACCTGCCTGGGCACTGTGGGCTTGGATAGTGATTCCAGGGCTGGTTGTTGTCACTGGAGCTGCTCTGCTTTCCTTGCTGGGGGGTTGTTACAGACAGGGTTACCACGGCACTGCACCACTTGTCAGCAAAGCTTAGCTGTGCTTCCCTGCTGTCACCCTCAGCTCCCTGCTCATCCTGCCCCGCTGCTCCCTGACAGGATCCTGCAGTTATGCCTGGAGTCAGCAACCCCTGTGCTACAGAGGAACAGAAGCAACCAGACAGGCCAGTAACTGGCCTAAACACAGAGCAGCTCCCTCTGAGAAACACAGCTCAGGCACGACTGATGTGCCACAAAGCTCGTGGTTCTCGTAATCCCTTGCTCAAGACTTTATCAATAATGCACCGTCGGATTGTGGAACACAAACCCTCTGAAACTTAATAAAAGGACTGGCTTAAGCACCATGCTAACATCACTGGGATTGATGAGTACAGGAGGACATTCCAAACAAATTACAGGGAAATTGCAGGGAATGCACGCTGGGTACTGGGCAAACTGGAGCCAGGACTTTTGGAGGTGATGTGTCAAACTGTGCGTGCTGCAGAAAGAAGGGGAAAAAAGTCAGAGGCAAACCTGTGAAAAGCTGAGGTTCTTAAATGCAGACACCCCATTAATAAACGCAGACTGTGCATGCAGTGGCCTACAGAGGTAAAGCATGCTCACTGCTCCCCAAGATCTGCCAACCAAAATCCCAGCCTCTCAGGCCTATGGATGGAGCCTGATCCATCCACATCCCAGACTGGACCTGATGTTTGGATTAAGGCTGTGCTGGATTCTCTGTTACTGTGTCTGTGACAGGTCTCCTCAGTGATTACCATCTCCCTGGCTTGCTGGAGACCACGGCTGGTGTTTGGGTTGCATGTCCCTCAGGGGATCCACCCTTCACAGTCACAGAGCCTCCTCAGAGGTTGTACAAACATTCTGTGGTGCCCTCAGAAGACAGTGAAGGATCAGCCCTTCACATCACATCAGTTCCACCCACCCTGCACGCAGCACCCACCACCCTCACGCAGCACAAGCACCACGGGAGCCTGTCAGGAGGGATTAGCCCCACACGTCTCCCCCAGCGCCAACACAAATTAACAGGGTAGCACAGAAAGCCCAGCAATTCCCAAGAACACTATTTGTTGCAATCCAGGGCAAGAACATCTAGTCTGGAGCCATACTCCAACCCAGCTCTGAGTACCAACTAGAGGGAGGCAGCTGAAATTAGACTAACACAATTTCAATATCCTCACAGAGGTAAATGCGCTCAGTTGCCTCAAGGCCTCAGTAAACATTAATTATTAACTTAATGTCTGGCTTCCCTGAGGTATCCATTATCCTGTGTATTAATGGCCCTTCCAATAAGGCAGGGGGCAAACAGCTTACAGATTACCTGATATATTAATGGAAGCTTGCAAATTGATTTGGTTGGCTTAGAAAGTGCTTGGCAGTTAACCGATCACAAAATCTGGAAAAGAAACAGTGGAGTACCATGAAAGATGTTCTCTTTCCTCACAGCTTTATCTGCTCAGAAAAGAAGAGGAGCCAGGCAAGGCAGTGCTGGATGTTCTTTTGGATGTTTCTCTTTGCTGTTTCCCATCCAAAGTGTAATTAAGGAAAGCCTCAGGCAGAAAACTCAGTTGTAGCAAGAGGCAACATTAATGCTTCCATTTTCTAAATGCCTCTTCACAAAAGTTAAGTCAGTCTTATTCCTAAGACCCAGGCTTCCATATTTACATTGCCATGGGATTTTGACACCCACATGGGATAGGCCTGAGGGGTCAGATTGACGAAAGCATTTCAGAGAACAAACTCCAATCCAATGCAATCCAACAGTGGGATGCTCAGAGCTGCCTGTCTAATCCTCTAAATACCTCCAGACCCACAGACCCAGGCTGAGGTGAGGGCGACAGGCTGAGCATGCAGACATGAACCCTTTGCACTCCCTCCCTGCATAAGCTGCTGCTCAGCTTATTTTCTGACTCCCAGAAAGCTGCTTTTATAACCCTCCGAAACACCTCATTTAACCGAAGGAGTATTTGTTCATTAGCGCTCCTTGCAGCAGGAAGCACATGTCAGCGTGGGAGTTCAATCCCCCAGGATATGACAAGTGGGATTCATTCCACAACACAGGGACTCTGGAGATGCTGCTGTCCCAGGTTTGCAGCTCAGCTCTCCCCCAAATTCCACGGGCTGCCACCTCCACCCTGGTCAATTCACAAGCAGAATAACCACATCCACGGGCTGCTCGACATAGAACTGGCCCACACTAAAAGCCAGCATCTCCCCCTGCAAAGCTCAGGCAAACCTGGGCAGATTATCATCTCTAAATACCAGAATACCACAGGCTTTTAATAGCCACACACACAACAAGCAGCAGTCACGTTTCCAATCTGCCGTGCACTTTACTGGGTTCCTTGTGCTTGGAGAGAAATCTGTATTCTCTGATCCTATCTGAATGTCAGGGAGTGATTTACAGGGAGACCAAGGAACAGTCCTTCCTGATAGATTTTTGGTTATGTTGCAGTCTGCTGTTTAGTCAGGTAACATCTGTTCTTCAAGCAGAGAAACACGATACTGATCTTTCATGTAAATTTATGGAAGAAGTTATGATTTTATCTTATATCCTAATAAGGATTCAGACTCAGGTTTTAAAAGGAGAAACTTGTTTGTGCTGGAGTTTTGTGCCTGTTATTTTATCATAATTTTAAATCAAACTAGTCAGACACTAAATTATTTCCTGCTGAGAAACGTGCAAAAGCTCCCTTTATTCCTATATCCTCTTTACCCCTGGCATCTTGTATTTATAGAGTGTAGATGGAGAACTTAACATCCATGTTTTCTCCTTTTAAAGTCTCTCCTTTGATCTAGTTATCCATCCAGGAGATTGCTTTGATCCTTGCAGTTTTGCTCATTCCAAATACTCAATTATGCTTATCTAGTCCTGGAGGATTGGGATGTTTGGGGCTGTCCCTCACACGCTGCTGGTTTACCAACACACCCCAGCTTTCATCAAAAGGAACTTGTTCTTGCTCAGAGCACTACAGGCTACAGACTCATCTGCCAGCCTCAAAAACCCAGGAGAGCCTGCTCCTCCTTGCCTGGCCACATCACAGGATGACAGGGAAGCAGGAGAGAGAACTGGCTGACCTACTGCCTGGGACAGTGACGGAAGGGAATCTCCTTGTGCGGGACAGTGAGGTCAGAGAGCAAAAGGAGGAGTCCAGACAGGAATGGTCCCACTGAGGAACAGAGCTCAGGGCTCTCCCACAGGCTGGGAGCCTGTTGGGTCTTGTGGTGCCACCTTTCTCTCTCTCTCCCCCTTTTTTGAGTCACTCATAAGCCATCAGCACGTGATGCCAGGGACTGGGGCCTATGTGGGAAACTCGACATCACGGCCCAAGAGGGAACTGAAGTTGGTGGGGAAGGCAGAAGAAATGGCATGGGGAGCAGTTCTACAAAAACACAACCATCTTCCCCCTCCCACTAACCAAAAACAGACTGAACTGAGACTGATTCCAGGCCTGTTTGTTGCTTGTTTTAAAATTCTTCTCCTTTATACATCGTTGAATAAAGACAACTGTTATCTAAACCTGCCTGATCTCTCCCCAGGGGAGCAGGGAGGGAGGCAGAAGAGGAGAATGCCATTATTTCATGATGGGATCTGAAGTAGAAGGGGATTTCCTTTCAGCTTCCAGAGGATTGAAACAAATTGAGATGCATCACTCTAATGCTTCACTGCACAGTATTTTGACACCACATTTCTGCTCAGCACCTGAAACTGCTCTGATGGAAGACGTGACCACAGCCATGCCCTCCTCTCTACTGCCAACTTCTTGTTTGCTGTTTCCCTCTCTTATATTCAGAAAGAAATTAAAATCTTCTCTAACACATTAAAGAGTGATAGGGAAAAAATACAAGAGGAAGGAGAAGATAAGAAAATCTGAAGAAGCAGAAAGTGGCCACAACTGCAGTACAGCATTTAAATAATTATCTTCTTACACCAGCCCAGACAAGCCTGTTGGAGGTGCAAATTTATCCCAGCAAAAGATAAGTGCAGGTTCCCTTCCCTCTATATATAAAAGCTGGTGTTTCTGTTCTTGCAAAATGAAGGCTAAAGTGGTAGTTTCTGTGCAAAAGCTTCTCCTACCAACAGCATCAGGAAGAAAAATTACCTTTTATGTCTCAGCACCACCCTGGCACTTTTCAAGAGGCAGATTACACATGGAAGGTAGGAGTCAAGCTGCTAAATCACCCTCTTCAATCCAGCAAAGCACATCTTTCATGTTTTGCTTCAAACAGGGCTGACAACACCAGAGCAGCCCCAACAACACATTGTCTTTAATAAATCAGCTGTGAGATTAAAGAGGGCTTTGTTTTGCCAACCTGCCCTAATGAGATCTATGTCTCAGGAGCTCTCAGGAGCTCAGACAGGTCCGTGACTGAGGTCCAGTGTCTGCCCTCACAGAGAGTCTCGATGCCACAACAGGCTGCAAAATAGAGGCCTGGAGCTGGGCAGAGACACCTGGTAGTGATGCTGAGGGCACAGTCCTGCCACACTGCTCCAGTGGAAACCCTTCCAGGAAAGCTGCAGCAGTGGAAAAGGAAAGTAGGTGGCAGGTGGTGGAGCTTTGATGAAGTTGGCTTTCCTTGCCACACTGCAAAGTTCTCGTGCAGGCAGAGTTTTCTTCCCAGAGAACTTCAGTGGCCACCATCAGCTGATGTTTCAGGCAGGGTCACTGAGATCTCTCAGCAGAGCTGTGTTTGGCAGACTCACTGCTTCAAAGCTGCAGCCTTCTGAACCAGCCTTTCCAAGCTGAATTACTCACCTGACATTTGATAAATCTCGGTGAACTCCCTTTATTTGTAAGGGAGAACCTCTAAAATCCATTCTTCTTTGTATCACAGAAATTCCCATCAAGTCCTTTCCTGGAAAAGCTTAACACTGTATTTATGCTGCAAGAGGGGAGCACAGACAGCGCAGCCTCCTGCCCTGACAGACTTTAGACTATCAGTCCTAGATATAGATGCACCTGTTGCGTGTTTCTCAGCTTTATATTTTGCCTGAAAAAGACACATTAATCACAAGATTGTAAACTCAGCACGGGAAGGATGGTGGGAGTTTAAACCACCAAAATCATTAAGCACAAAGATTTTTTGGTAAAGACTGAAGAAGCAGAAGTGTAACAAAGTTACACTTTTTTGTGACTGACTCTCAGTGAGTTTCCAAAATACGTGTTCCTATAACACCTGGCTGAGCGCAGCCATACCCCAGATTGTTTGCTACAAAGTAGGTTCATCTTACTCTGAAGAAAGACATCTCAGTAGGTGATTCTACAGATATGGAACAGAAATCTATTTAAAACTCTGAATTACAGTACCTTGCTTTTCTGTCCTTGAAACATTGGTCTGCATCTTTGGTGGCACGGGGCGAAAACAGAGGGGAAATGGAAAGGTACAGGGGTCATGTAACTTGGAAAGGAAAGAAGAAGGAAAAGAAAGAAAGGGGGGAAAGGTACCACGGGAATACAAATGGTTCCAATTCTTTCCTTTGCATAGAATGTAAGCATCAGACAGGTAACATATGTGGTCCCAACCAAATGCAAGCACCTAACACGCTCCATCTGCCCGAGCAAACAATCCAAGCATATTTGGGATGATGGATGTAGGACTGGCAGGTATTTATCACCCAACTATCAGGAGATTTGATCATCAGATAAGCAAGAAGAGTGCTGAAAAGCACCTGCCTCACAGCACAGGAATTTAGGAGCTCATCCTCTGGAAGCTGCCCAGATTCTAAACCTGCTGCATTTGATTTTCATGCCTGTTTTACCATTACTTGAGGGACAGACAGCTCCGAGTCACTTGCCATTTGCACTGGGAAGCCTGAGCAAGCAGCCAAAGCTGCGTAAGGGCGTCTCTGCTGCGAGTGCTAACGAAGAAGGGGACAAACATGTCAAGCCAGAAACCCTGGAAGCATGTTGGGCAAGGCTGGAGCTCATCATGGATCCAGAGGGAGAGGCTGGAACAGTTTCCAGTGAGGTTCATTATCACAGTGAGCAGCTGCAGCCAGCGCGGGTTGGTTAAGACACCTCCAGTGCCTGAGAGGTGGCTCTGGAGGAAAAGGTACCAGAGGGAAAACTGGAAGTTGGCCTTCCACGGCATCTCAGTCCCTTCTGAAGGGCTGACATGATCTACACCGTGGCCACACGCACAGTTACCCTCCTTCCAAACCAGCAGCTCCATCAGGCAGAGCTGGAGAGCCTGGGGTTTATGTTACAGAGCAGAGATCTCTCACAGCTCTGCTAAAAACACAGTCTGACCTCTGCTCTAAAGCCCTTTGGGGAACTTTTGTCCCAGAGCTTGTAAAAAGGTAGAGCCATAAATTAAAATTGTATTAGTTTCTTCGGTGGTCTGCAGAGCAGGGAGCAGAGTAGAGGGGAATTTTTGTTGCACTTATAAAAAGTTATACCCCAAAATTATATGCAGAGCTTTAGCATGGAAACACAGATCCACTAAAAAATATTGTTTAAGCGCTCTATTGCTCAACAGAGAGGAAATGGCATTACTGGAAGACCTAATACATTAATTGCCATTTCTAGCACTCTTGGAATCCTCTTTCTTTGTGGTATCTACATAAAAGCATAAACCCCTCATTCTTTTTGAAATAATTCTTTCTATGCAGTTTCATATACATGAAATACCCAAAATTTGGACACTTTTACTTGTAGCTGCACTATTTCCAGGTGATTTCTTGTTAGTGCTTAGAAAGCTTTGATCTACTTTTAGCTAAAAATCAAGTTATATTCCACACATTGGTTTTATACTGGAAGGTAGTCTGAAATTAATCCACAGGCATACTATTTTACTGCTTTTGCACACTATTTCCTGTTTTAATGCTAGATTTTTTTGATGGAAGGTGGCAATCATTTAAACATTAAGAACAGTCATCTTGGGGACACAGTTGTCAGATTTAAAGATCAGAAATTATATAGGCAGCTGTAAAAGGATAGGAAGTGAATAGATCAATATTATGAGGTCCAGTAATTCTTCGAAGTACTAAAGTGAAATGGGGGAACTGTTTGCAAGAACAACTTGATGATTTAAGTTATGCAGCAGCTCCAGGGGCAGGTGAGGAAGCAGGTAGCAACCTCTGTAGGATTTTCTGAAGGGGTTAAGGACATCTTGATCAAAAAGGATTTTGCCCTGTAGCAAGGGCAGGCTAAGGAGGACTTGCAGTACTATCCCATTCTGGGCTGGAAAACAAAAATCCTTGACAGAACCGGCAGGAGAGTCAGCGAGGGGGCACTTGTAGGGAAAAGATCCCTGACATTACACAACCCTGTCAGCACCCTCCAAATCTCTGTTTACAAGCAGGAAGTGAGCAAACCATAACTGAATTAATCTTCCATTTCCACCACACAGTTAACATGTTTATGGGCAAAGCCCTGAGTGTGCAGTAATGTCCTGCCTGATGGTACCAGTCCTGGGAGAATCTAGCATTGTTTGGAAGCATTTGGTCTGTTTGATGCTCACTCTGCATGCAGAGCAGGAAGGAGCATCCCATCCCATCAACTACAGCACGGGTTCCCCACAAGGATGTGGATATTTGAAAGCAAGCCCAGGATGCAGCAACCCTGCCAGTTTGAAGATCTACTCAGAATTCAAATTAATTCAGAAGGAGGTACACAGCTCATATGGAAATGCAGCGAGGCAGAGGAGACCAAAGCTCAGCTCAAAAAGCTGCACATGGGGTAGGGCAAACTTGAGTGTCCTATTCCACTCTGGATTTCAACCAGATACAGGAAAGTGTTATTTGTTGTGTGGGAAGAGTGATCCAAATCACCTCATTATTCATCCTATCTGACTCTAAGCTCTCAGTACAGGTGAGTGAAATTCTTAATCTATGATCACTTTATGCATTTCACTTGGATTTCAAAACTGAGCCTGTAGACCTGAGCATTCCAGATGGGTCCAAAGAGCAGTTACTTGGTTTAGTGGTTTTTCTAGGACACAGACTTTTACAGTTGGAGCATGAAAGTTTACAGCCTCTAATATTTCAGTGGTCCTCTGAACATGACAAAGCAATTCCCCTTTGCTATGCAAGTCCAAACCAACAATCCAGATTTCTCTTCCAGCCACAAACTGTGGTTCCCGTGAGAGAGAATGTACCCTGTNACAATCCAGATTTCTCTTCCAGCCCCTCTTGAGGATAAACTTAGCTAGACACACCCTTTTACCTGCCTTTGGAAGGCAACTTTCTATCGGGGAAAAAAAAAAAAAGCTAAGATTATTTAAAGAATGTAGAAAATAACTGCTTTTAGTTCATTTTCTTGGTCCTATTATTTCCCAAACCTTTTCAAACAAATCTCTGTTGACAGACCAAACAATTAGACCTCAATTAACAAAAACAAGACAAACTGTGGTTCCCATGAGAGAGAATGTACCCTGCTTGTTTCAGGTCTCAGCTAAGGGGTTCCAACACCAGGTAACCTCAGCTCCTGCACTTTCTACGGAGTGAACACAGCAACTCCACCTGAGCTGGCTGGCAGCAATAACTCTCCTCACACTTTGCATAATGAGGTCCCATCTATAGCCCCAGAAGTTGTTTAACCCTCAACAGTGACTTATTCCAGGCTATCAGCCAAGGGAATGCCTAAGCAGGATATATGTAGCTATGATCTTCACAGCCTCGTATTCATCTTGTCTCAGAAATTGTCTAGGGCAGAGAGGTTAAGAAGAATAGAGTGCAGGCTTAAAAAAGATTTGTTTCTAAGAGACACTTCACTAGATTCATTCAATTTAGTGAAGAAACTAAGGTTAGGAGAATGCCTTTTAGGAACTGTTGTCTCATGGTAATTTAATACATAGGTTTTCAAAAGAAGACAGCAGTTAAGAAAAGTTGCAGTTCAGCCAGATAAGAAGCTCTCTCATTAGTATGGATTAGATCTAAACACCTTAGAATAGCTGTCAGCCTCTTTACAAGGCACATCCTATAACCCTTCCTTTTAGACTCTACAACCCAAGCTACCCAGAGCTTTTAAGGGGTCCTGTCATATCACAGACTCACCAAATAGTCTAAAAATATCCCTGAAGGAGAAAAAGATCCTGATCTAGATAAGGCAATTAGACCTGGTTTAAAGAAACTTCAAGGACCAGACAGGTATTGTTCTGCAATAGTGCTAATCAGCATCTCCTCTCACAAGGAGTAGGAGTCTCCAGAGAACAGAGTGAAGCTCCCAGCTCTGAGCCTGCACACAGCCACACACCTCCCTCTCCAGGCAGAGAACCAGCAGAGCTACTGCTTGGGGTGTTTGTAACAACAAGAGGCAACTTAACTGGGTTTCACCTGCAGCAGGTGGGTGTTCCCAGCACTGTGGGCACCTGCTCAGTTACCCAGGCCTTATGTGCAAAGGTAACACTGTCACTGCACACAGAGTGGCCTTCCCCAAAATACCAACAGCAGGTGCCAACCAAGACAGAAAAGTGTTTGTTTGAGGGTTGTTTTAAGTGTATTTGCTTCAATGTGCTGGTGTTTTCACTCACTCATGTGCATTCCAATGGAATAACGAAGGGGGGGAAACTGGGAGGCAGGAAGGAAAGGGAAGGGGAGACAGGGAGAGGCCAAGACTGGGACCTCAGCTGAGGACTGAGGGGCCTCAGCTGCCTGGAGAAAGGGGCCAGCAGGAACCTCGTGTGTTCAGCAAAGCCCCTCTACCTGGGACAGCTGCACTCCAGGCACAGGGGCAGGCTGGGCCCTGGGAGGGACCTGCTGGTTCTCACAGCAACAAAGTGAATGTATGTGTAGTTAGTTATTTGGCAGCTCCTCAGTTCACCTCCAGTCATTTGCAAAACTCTTCAGAAAGAAAAGGGAGCCACATTTCACTGCAAGGGAAGGGATAGGATATCCCAGGCAGCAATAACCTGGCATCCCCCAAGGTGCTCTGAGCAATAATAACCCCAACAGCCCCAAAAGCAGCATTTGCAGAGAGCTCAGAGGTTTTGCATTTGCTTTGGCTTTGTTTTTATCCCACTTCCCAAGCCCCAGGGTGCTGCAAGTGAGACAGAGGCATTGTGACAACCCACCCACCCTCCAGAGAGGGGAAGGCAGCACTTTGCAATCATGAGGACTCACACAAGAACCCAAACCCCTGCTTCCAGCACTGGCATCCAGGGGCACAGTCTTTGGAGCAGAAGCAGCAGCAAATAGCCCATCCCTGGAGAGTTATTCCCTGCATAAATAGCTGCATAAACAGCTCTGCAGTGGCAGTCACAGTCTGGCTCTGAAGACTTTTATGTCCCCAGTTTCTAATGAGGACCAGTTTAATTTTTTTTAAACATCCTGTCTCCCTAATAAAAGTCATCTCCAATGTGGAATTGGCTCTGAGAACTGCAGTTCCCTGATCATAAGTGCTTTCAAGTGCTGTGGCACAGTGATCAACGTGAAGGTTGGATTAAGGTTTAGACTGCAGCTTTTGGGAGTCATACAAGTCACTAATTACACATACAGCCCTCAGCACAGCAATGTGTAACACTGCTCACTACTTCAGGGAAGAGTCAAAGAGAAATTACACAGTTTAGCACTAGAGTAAGAAAGTTCCTCCAACATTAAAAAGCAGAATTTCCCTCCAAGCAGAGGTCTGTCTGTGCCTCCTGAGCAAGTGCCATCTCAGGCTCTGTTAAAGCCCAGAGACAACAACTCCTGCACGTGCTGAAGAGCAGAGGCCAAGAGCTGGATCTGCAGAAGTCACCTTGTAACTGAATTTCCATTTGCCTTCCAAAACACTGTGGGCTGTGGAAAGCCTCAGAAGTGCTAATACTTCATTTAGCCAAAGAGATCCCACAGCCTCCTGGGACAGGACAAAACAGAGCAATGGTTATTATTGCTCCTGAGGTAGCAGGGGGAGATTAGATCTGCAATCAGGCAGATCTCAGCCCCACTGCAGGCAGCAAGGTACATCTATATTGGATTTGTTTGGGAGTTTCTGCCATTTCACTGGCTTTGCTTTGAATGTCTGACACCCAGACCAGCTGTCAAGTGCAGGTTGAACAGATGTGGCTCGAAAGAACATGGGAAGGTGCACAGCAGCCTGGGACTGCTAGAGCAGAGAACCTGAGGCACAGCAAGAAGTTCAAACTGCCTCAGCCCTGTCTGCTCCCCATTTGTACCCAACTGCCACTTAGTACAACGAAGAAACAGAGAGGAGAAATTGGGAATTTGAAGCCTGCAAGATTCCTGGCTGTTAAGACAATAAGCAGTGCCTTTAACCCAACCAACAGGGAAAATGAAAGGTAGGCACCAATTAATTGTACAATTTTCTTCCCGGTGATGAGTGTTACTGTGCAGAACTAGCCAGAAGTGTTTCAATTAAAAGTTGTTTGCATTCAAAAATAACCTTTTTATCAGAAGCCATAAAGACTTTCCAAAATAAAAAATATACAGAGGTGTTTAAACTTTTATAACCTTTCTTGAAAACATTTGTGGTTTTCTGAAATTAATTTTAGATGTCTCAGAGAATGATACCACAACAGTCTCTTGGCTTTAGCAACAGTGATTGCCTAGCAAGGTCAATTAAAGAAAAAAAGTAGCCACGGTTTTAATTTCATTCTAAAGAATTCAAAGCTAAAATTTTCAATTAAAATTTTGAAAAAATCTCCTTCCAGCATGCAGAAACGATAAATGAATTTGGGAAATGCTTTGAAACAACCTTTCCAAAAAAAAAAAAAAAAAAAAAAAGCCTGCCAGGTTTTTATTTTAGATTTCCTTTGTTTTCCAAAATTAGGTGTCATCTTTCAATCAGCACCACCACAGAGGGTGAGATTTGTGTTCACTACACATGCATGTGTAATGATGCTGGTGTAATTCGCAGCAGATGTACATTTGGGGAGAAATAATTTTCCTCAGAATCTATTTGTGTGGGAGGATGAAGTATGGTTATAATGAAGGTGCTGTGGGAGCTGAATGACTTTGCATCTCAAGTACAGGTGCACTTGGGTGTAACTTAAACATAGTTTGCCATCTCTCTAAATGGAGCATTTATAGCCAATTACACTTGTCATTCACCTTGCAAATACCTCTATCTAATTTAACAGCATATGCAGCAGGCAGAAAAATAAAGGATATTCTATTAGGTGACAGCAGAACAGAGGTGTAGGTATCTGCATCTGTATATATTGCACATTTGGCAGGTTTCTCTTCTGAAATAGAACTCAGATAGTGGCCTCCAATGCCCTCATTCTCCCTGCATCACAAGCCTCCTGTCAAATGCAATTTCCTCCAGGAAGACATGTATCTAGCTGAGACTTTCCAAAACCTGTCCAAGTGATTTGGACACTCACTTCTCATTAGTACTAACAGCAAATGGGCAGGAGCCTCTCCTAAATGCCTTTGGAAATCCCTGACACTTTTCTGGGGCTTTTTTTTCTTGTGGCTGTTAAATGACTCTTTGGGCAACCTGCATTAGAAATGACAAATTTGCTTCCCTGTCCTCAGATATTCATAATGTCCATGTACCAAATGTCAAGATCTTCCCTCAAAGAGACAGCTGAGATGTGGTAAGAGGGAGGGGAGAGACGGACTTTTGCTGTGCTTGGATTAAAGGACAAAGTTCACATTCCAAAACTGTCTCCTCCGCAGAGGGTTGTATAGACCAATTTTAGGATGATCCCACAGTCATTGTCATCTTTGTGTCACCGCCCCAGGCAGGGATGTCACTGCAATGGGAACAGGGATGCAGAGCAGTTACAGGGCTGCAGTGTCACAGGCACTGAGTCACTGCCCGGGAGAACACAGCAGGGAGGGGAGGGAAGGTGAACCTCCCTGGGAACACCTGGCTGGGCACCCTCAGAGGGGAACAGCTCTTCTGACACCCAAATATTCAGTGTTTCTCCTCAGATCACACCCAGCCCCACTCACCCGTCTAGGAAACACCGTCCTGTCCCTCAGAGGAAAATGTGAACTGAAGGACAGCAAATTCATTTGTAAACTGACACACTTGAGAGCCAGAAAGAGGCTTGGAAGAGATTTCATTCCTGTTCTATCCAGCTCCCACTTTTCACACCCTCAGAAGGCAGAAGAAAGCCTTGCAAGCCACTTCTCCAACCAAAGCACCATGAATTCCCCTCAGACTGAACCACACAGAGCTGGGAGCAGCTTTTCCTTTCAAAGCCCTCCCTAATAAACATTTCTGTTTGTCTTACCAACAAACAGAAATGCAAATAAGTGAGTAATATTGAGCTTTATAAATCCACTACATGGCTTCTTGATCTGTTATTTAACTGACATCCCTTCCCTTTTTCTAAAATGCATTTCATGTGTATATGTCTGTTTTCTTTTCCATTTCTCTTATCACTTGTATTTTAATAAACCACATGTCCAGATTCAGTATCTTCTTTAGCAGCCGGAGAAGGAGATATATTTGTTCATTGGAGTTATTAAAATTCTAAATATCTCACTACTTTTATTTGATTTTAGTGAGATTCCAGACATTTTCTCAATACCAAGAAAATTGGATTCATTGGAATATAACTCTGACAGAAGTCTCGCATCAAAACTTTAATTTTAGCTCAAATCCCATTAATTTAAGATTACCCCAAAAGATCTGGGCAAGGTGAACCTTTTTTAAGAACTATTTTCAAGCCTAGTTTAAGATGAAACTAAATTTTTTTTTTTTTTGCTTCTTAACACTGAGGGGAAAAAAACCCACAGACAAAACCTGAATGATTATTTTGCTTTCACATATATTTTAACTCCTGACAGAACTCTTGAAGGCCACTTGGCTTAAGCAAGGACAGACTTAAACCTTTAAATCTGACATTTTTGGCATTATCCTCCCAGTATTAGTGGAATAAACTACTTAAAACAGAGTTCTACTTTTGTGGGGGTCTCTCCACTAGTCTGTCATTGCTGACTTTTACACAGAGAGCACATTATGTTAAGAGGCTCAGCTCAGCATTTCAAATATTAGCTACCAAGAGAGACACCAGCAGTGATTTCTCCCCGATCCTTTGAGAAACAGCAGTGATTTGTCTCCTGGTTTTCTCTCAGCTTTCTGTGAACTCAGTCTCCTGTAGTTTGGTGGATATATTCACTGGATATATTGCTCTACTCACAGCTGTTTAAAGGTACATCTTGGCCAACGTGGGAGTTGGAGGAGTTTATTCAAATAAGATTGTAAAACCCGAGGCAATTTTAATTCCTCCCCTTGCACACAGACCTTCCCACTCAGAGTAAGAACAGTAGGTGCACATTGCAGCCTCAGGGGAAGAAAGTGCTTACAGGGAAAGCTTAAGAGCAGTGACCAAAATCATGGCCTGTCAGTCCCATGCCAGTCAAAACTTTCCTATCACTTCCTAATGTTTTCTCAGAGCTGTTAGCCACAAAAAAGCTCAGGAGATCAAACTGAAAGAGGGTTGATTTACATTCTTCCCTGTGAGGGTGGTGAGGCCATGGCACAGGTTGTCCAGAGAAGCTGTGGCTGCCCCATCCCTGGAAGTGTTCAAGGATGGGGCTTGGAGCAACCTGGTCTAGTGGAAGGTGTCCCTGCCCGTGGCAAGGGGTGGAATGAGATGGTCTTTCAGGTCCCTTCCAGCCCAAACCATTCTGTGATTCTATAAAGAAGCCCCGTTTCAACTTTCCACCCACCCCCCTGGGGCCACAGTGGAAAAACAGCAAAATGACTGCTGCAGGCTGCAGAGTCTTCAGCCACGTTGCCAAAGAGAGCTGGAATTAAGAGTACCCCAGCTTTGCTGCTGTTATTCCCAGTGTTATTCCCAGGCCTTTCCAAAGCAACCCAACAGCAGTTGTGTCTGCCTCTCACAGAAGACATTACTGTCAAACTCACGCTTTCTCACGGCAGCGTTCTGCCACCTGCCTGTGCACTCTGCATTTCTTCCCGGCCAGGTCATCAATCTCCAGCCTCAGCACAGCTCTCCAGAGGGGCAGCCTCCTACTCATCTGTCCAGGCTGCCATCCAAACACCCTGCAGGCTGAAAAGAGCCAGAAGCAATTCATCTCACCCTCACCAAAGCCTCTGAAATGCCCTCTGCACGTTCCTCCACTGATCGTAGACCCAACCCGGGTTAGATCATCTTGCTGACATTAACACAGTAAAAGTTAGGGAACCAAATCCCACCCCTGCCTTACTTGGACCCAGTAACACTGTGTTGCAGTGAATGTCAGCCTTTGAGTCTGTCTTTCCATCTCTTTTACACAATTAATGGGAGTTCTAGTGGTGATGCTGTGAACACTGTGCTCTGTGCTCCCAGCAAGCTCTCACTGAACACTGCACCCACCACATTTTTACTTGAGTTTTAGTGTTTTCTTTCCCTCTAAGATCTCAGTGTTCACAGAAACAGTTGCACCCAGTCGCTGCTGGTTCTGCAAATAATTTCTCAATGGGGCACCTTTTTCAAAGGGATTTGAATGATCAAAAATGGAACGACATTAAACTTACACACATTTAATCTGAGTCTGCCAGCTGCAGGGTCTTGGAGCTGGATGCACACAGCCTTTTGGCTCAGCCAACAATCTGGAACAGTCTGGTGCTGGTCTGGGTGTCTTCCACAGAAAGTCAACAGCAGTCAGAAAGTCCTTCATGAAGTCCCTGAATCCTCCTGGAATTCCTCTTCTGTGACTCAGAGCCCCGGTTGGATTTGCTTGGAGGTCCTTATCTCTTTTTCTTGTTTTGGGGTTTCCACCACTTCTGGACCATGAGGGACAAAAAGTTTGTGTTCCCACCGTGAGGTGATGGATTGAAGGCATTGTCTGAGAGCAAAGTATCAAAATATAAAGTACTGAAAATTAATGCAGACTATCTGCTCCATAGCCAGATCCCACTGATCAGAAATGCTCATGTCAGATTTCATCCCAGTTTTGTGACCACGCAGTTGTTACACTTATCCACGGCTCCAAGCAGTGTGGTTTGTGTAGCTGGAGTTTGGTGTGCTGAGAAGAAGAGGAAGACTGCCTGTAGTTTGCTTTGCAACTAGCTGGAGGCCAGCAAAAAGACAAATATGTGGCTGGTGAAGCAAATTCTGTATCTTATGTCTCATACTCTGCCTTTGAGATACAGCAAAGCAGGTCAGAGACAGCCTGGACGTGTCAACCTACACAGCATCCTTTCCCTGGATGAAGGCAGGAATCCTGTGGTGGTGTGTTCCATCCATTCCAGCTGCCTCAGCAGCCTCCTGGCCCAGCACAACAGCACTTTTATCAGAGAAACAGGGCTGGCTGCCACCACCAGAGAGGCAGGAGGTGGACTGCAGGTGTGCACCTGCTGTACTGGGATGGAGGGCTGTTCTCAGGGGGCTGGGGTCACATAGCAGCACCTCAGGCCAAAGCTCTAGGAGGGACAATTTTGGGAGGTCAGGCTATAGAGCAGCACCTCAGGGCTGTACAGGGACAGTGTGCACATGGAGAGCCCGGGTTGAGGCGACATGGCAGCACCTCAAACCTGCACCAACATGGCCCAGCACTCTTGAAGGGTCAGTTCCATGAGCCTGGGGATCGGGAAGTGCCTCAAACCTGCACCAGCATCATTAAGTGCTCTTGGAGGGAAACATGTTGCACACATGGACAGGGCATTCGCTCAGGCCTGCCCTAACTTGATGTAGTGTGTTTGGAAAGCCAACTTTGGCAGGTCGGATTAGGGAATCGCCTCAGGGCAGGACACGCAGGGCGCAGTGCTCATGTGGCACCATTCGTGTGGTGGAGACCCGACATCGCCACAGACAGGGACAGGCAGCGGACAGTGTTCCTGCGGATCCATCCGTTTGCTGGGGAACCGCCGCCACCTCGGGACAGGTAGCCGCCATCGCCTCAGGGCGGGATATACAGGGCAAGGATCCTTCATCCCCTCAGGGCACGGACCCTGTATCGCCCTAGGGCACAGACCCTTCATCCCCTCAGGGTGGTGACTCTCCCCCCACCTCCCTCCGGTCGCGCCCCCGGCGCCCCCTCAGCCGCGCGCGGGGCGGGCACGCGCTCTCG
>VYXB01000728.1:325774-366522 GCA_013397135.1 Pachyramphus minor | reverse complement strand
GCGCCGTGAGGAGCTGGGTGAGTGGAGATGGACGGGGTGGGCGGCCTGGGGCGTGCGGCGGCGGGAGGCCGCGCTTGGGCAGCGCGGGAAAGCGGCTGGGGGCGGGGCGAGTGTGTGAGGGGAGAAGGGGCTGAGGGGGCCGGCTGAGGATGGTGAGGGCGTTATGGGGGTCGCGGTGTGGGCTGTGAGGGTTTGGGGGATGAGGAGGGCTTGGCGGGGCTGCAAGGCCGCTATGGAGCGGGTCCCGGGCGGGGAGCGGGGAGGGTTGGGAGGCTGAGGGGCTCCCGGCGGACACAAGGCAGGGGGTGCTCAGTCAGTGTCTCCGCTCTCCCGCAGCACTCCCTGCGCCGACTGGATGCCCACGGGCTGCAGGGCTTTGTCACACGCTGCCCGGGCCCTCAGCAGGGGCGCGGGGCTGTTCTCCCCCTTCACACGGGTCTGCTTGCCCAGAGCTTTCTCCTGCTGCGTGGGACTCGGCGCCGGGCACTGGTGCCAGCTGCTGTCACAGCCCGTGGCCCTGCAGGGCGGCGGGTCCTGGGCTTTCCCCTTCTCCCTGTTGCTGAGCCCTTGGCCGCGTCCAGCCTGCACGGCTGCAGAGGGCATGGCCGAGCAGAGGTACTGCGTGGACTATGCCAAGCGCGGCACGGCCGGCTGCAAGAAATGCAAGGAGAAGATCGTGAAGGGGGTGTGCCGCATCGGGAAGATTGTCCCCAACCCTTTCACGGAGTCGGGGGGGGACATGAAGGAGTGGTACCATGTCAAGTGCATGTTTGAGAAGCTGGACAAGGCCCGGGCCTCCACCAAGAAAATCGAAGACATCACAGACTTGGAGGGATGGGAGGAGCTGCAGGATGAGGATAAAGAATTAATCAATAAACACATCTCAGGTGAGACACAAGGCAGCACCTGGATCACTTTTCTACTTACTTTCAAGTTATGCCACCCAGCTATGCCTTTATCACGAAATCCTCATGGATGTGTTTGTATGGCTTAGGGACAAAGTGGGTAGTGCTGCTCCAAACTCCTTCTCAGCCCTATAGGAAAGGGAAGAAATAGTCATTTCTGCAGTGGCACCTCTTGATTCATTTGTCACAACCAATATTAAGTGGTTTAATTCATGGGCAGATAAATCCCAGGAGAAAGCATCAGTTACTTTCCACTTCCAGCTTTTTCCACGATCTTTAGTAAATTACCAATTCTTTTAACTTTTGTTATCTGAAAAACATCCGTTTATTTTTTTTCTTCTCCAATTCCCAGTTCTTTTAAGACTTTGTTGCAGTGTATAATAGTTAATATGTTGAGGGATGTGTGAGGTTATTTCTGAGTGCCTGTTTGAACCTTGCTGGTTTGCAGAAGCCAATTCCAAGGCTGGAAGTACCCCGAAGAAAAAGGTGATAGTCCAGGCTAAACTCACTGCCACAGGACAACTGACTACGAAAGATGTTGTGAATCCATCACCAAAGAAGTTCTCTGGCTTCACAGGTAAAACTTAAAACCAGTTTCTTCTAATAACAGTTTTAACTTGGCTCAGATCAGTAGTTTTTTACCTATAGATTCTTTAGTCTTAACTAGTCTTTTAAAACTGTGATTTGCTGGAAGTTGTCAGTGTCTTTCTTAGGCTGTCAGTCTTGAGGGAACAGCATGAAAACTGTTTCTGGCATTCCCAAGGAAACAAAGGTTCTGCCATAACCCCCACTGTCAGGCTGATGTCCTGCTGACTCCACGTGCCTTCATCCATTGTCCAGTTCCAGTCAAACTGGAATTTACAGACTAAAATTATCCCGTGTGGAGCTCAAAATCTGTAAAAAAATGGTTGTGGAGGATTCCCAGTTGTGGTGTTCATGGAAGAGAAAACTGTTACCCTTCAGCAGCTTGTCCTGGGAAGCAGCTGCTTTATGAAAACATCTTGCTGTGAAGAGCAAAGGCTTATAGAGGTAAAACTGAGGCATCTGCCAGCTGGAACTCCTTTTCACCATGGTTTAATCATACTTGTCTGGTAGAATTTAAGCCCAGAAAATTTTGGCTTAATATAAAAAATAAAAGTAATTGAAAACAGTTTGGGGTTTTTTTTTATGATAATAAAATGTAAAGGCACAAATTTTGGGATAGCACACGTCATTAGTCAGTTCTGCAGCTTTTCCAGCATGCTGGGAATGTTCTCAGCTTGCCAGGCAGAGGTACCTCCAAAATTTTCACTGTATTGTACTTGTTTAAAAAAGCAACTTGTTCTGTGTTTGATGCAGCCAAGCCAAAGAACTCAGAAGCTGCCTCTGCAAACTCTTCCCACAAGTCCAGCCTGTCTGCAACCAGGTGTGATCCCAAGCACAAGGACTGTTTGCTGCGGGAGTTCCGGAAGCTCTGTGCCATGGTGGCTGAAAAGCCAAGCTACAATGTGAAAACACAGATCATCCAGGACTTCCTGAGGAAGGGATCTGGGGGAGGTATGGCTCCTGCTTGGAATTCTCAGTGTGTGAAAGCCCTGTCAAAGTCAACCTCAAAGTTTTATTTCAAAAAGGAAAGGTGAGATGAAGTCGGGTTGCTGTGCAGTGCCAGCTGTGTGCTGTGGTGCTTTCTGAGCCCTGGAGATAATGTTTGCAAACTGTCTAAGTAACAAATTCAGACAACAGTGTCTCACTCTGGTGTTGTAGGGATTGTTCTTAGGTGCCAAATTTAGTGCTGAGATCACATTTGGAAGAAAATCGTGGGTATTTCCCTTNCTGGAGATAATGTTTGCAAACTGTTTAAGTAACAAATTCAGACAACAATGTCTCACTCTGGTGTTGTAGAAAATCGTGGGTATTTCCCCTAAAAATAATCTCCTTTCACATGAAGCAGAGCAGGATGGTGCAGAGAGGAAGGCCCAGCTGTGGGTTTCATCCCCAGGGTCATGCAAATGGGCACAACCAACCAGAGCCTGCAGGTGCAGATAAATTATCACACTTATAATGGTCTGTGCTTTTTATTTTCCCCAGATGGTTTTCATGGTGATGTATACTTGACCATTAAGCTGCTGTTACCAGGTGTCATTAAAATAGTTTACAACTTGAATGATAAGCAGATTGTGAAGCTGTTTAGTAGGATCTTTAACTGCAACCAAGATGAAATGGTCCGGGACCTGGAGCAGGTGAGTACAGGCAGCAGTTCTCTGCATTTCTGCTCTTCAGTCTTTGGTTGTGGAAATTCTGTAATGCTTTGGGTTTTTCACTGCTATTTTTAAAGTGTTAGCTTGACTGTTAGAATGGGAGCTGGTGGTTTATTTTGTTTTTTCTTGGCTTTAGCAGTTTTCACGGCATTTTCTGCCATCTGGAACCTTTAGAAAATCACTTTTGAGTAGAAAGATACAAATCCAGCTGTATTAAATCCAACTTTAGAAAGCAAGGCTAAAATATCTAGGCAACTTGGGCTGCATCTGTCTAAACTGCTTTGTCTGGCACATTCCTCTAATGGATTCATATTACTCTTTTTGTAACATCACCTATCAAAAACTGGGATTCAATTAAGATGTGTCCCTGTGAGCTGCAGCTGGTGGATACAATGAAGCTGCACTGGTACAGTTGCAAGTGCTCAGGTGTGTGTGGAATCCCTGTGCACCCTCTGATTCATTGCAAGACACAGACAATGGGTGAATTAGATAATGAAGGTAATTCTTCATCTCTGTTTGTTGCCCTGGTTCATTCTGCCTTCTGGTGACATCACTAGCCTGTTTCAGATCCTTGCATTTGCAGGTGGGTTCATCCTGAGGAAATTAGGGGTCTGTGATGCTGCAGTGAAAAACAGAACCAGGAGATGATGTTGGTACCTTAAATTACCTTTTTTAGCAAATGAAACAGCTGAGCTGCTTTGTTCTGTGTCACGACAGCTTCTTTGCATGTTTGATTCCAAATTCTTCATGCAATCCCAGCATCATTCCTGTCCTTTATGCTGATTACTGGAATCATGCTGAATCCCCAGTGGCATCCCTGCTCTGATCCACACCCTCGTTTTGTTTCTGGAGACAGGGAGATGTTTCCGAGACCGTCCGCATCTTCTTTGAACAGAGCAAGACTTGTCCTCCAGCAGCCAAAAGCCTCCTGACCATCCAGGAGGTGGATGAGTTCCTAATCCAGCTCTCAAAGCTCACCAAAGAGGATGACCAGCAAAGTTTGCTGCAGCAGATCAGTCGCAGGTAAGGGAAGCAATCTGCCTCTGGAGGTTTGTCCTACCACTAGGAGTGGTTACCTAGGGATCACAGGCTGCAATAGGTGAGAAGTTAATCATCAGCCACAGAAACTGAGCTTCATTAACATCCATAAGATACCTTGATTGCTGACCAGCAATAGAGAACATGAATGGCTCCTGTTCATGCCAGAGACCTTCATCCTTGTTTGTTGGGACAGTGTTCAATCAGTACCAAACAAGTGACTTGCTGAACTACCTTAATGGTGTTTAGCTGTTAATTAAGTTGCTTTTTTAAGGTGTGTTGGGAAATGCAATTAGATGTGTTAAAGATTCTTGGTCTGGCTTGGTTTGTGTTGATTTGAGGCTGAGTATGTTACCATCACTTAGACTTGATGCATTAATTAAGTACATTTTGGATGGTACATCAACACTGAGGCAGAATTAACACTGGCATTCAAACATAAAGATGCTAAAAAGCCTTTTGGATGTTCTCTTGTGTCTATGAGGTGTTGTTAGTAACGTGTATCCTCACACGAGTTTAAACCCTCTGTAAGGGGTGGACCTTTCATTTTAAAGAGATCTGTCTTGGTTTCTTCTTTTCAGCTGGGAAGTGGTTCAGTTAAATGTCCACCACTGCTGAATCTTCCCTTTTGTTCTTCAGGTGTACAGGCAACGACCTGAAGTGCATCATCCGGCTAATTAAGCATGACTTGAAAATGAACGCTGGAGCAAAGCACGTGTAAGTCTGACATTCCTTGTGAGAAAAAACCAGAAACACTCCTTTCATCAGCCAGGAGCAGCAGAGCTGATGCTGATCCACATTCCCCTCCTCTCCCTGCTCTGTCCCAGGCTGGATGCCTTGGATCCCAACGCCTACGAGGCGTTCAAGGCGTCGCGGAACCTGCAGGACGTGGTGGAGCGGGTGCTGCAGAACCAGCAGGAGGCCGAGAAGGTGCCGGGGCTGAAGCGAACGCTGAGCGTCCAGGCCTCGCTCATGACCCCCGTGCAGCCCATGCTGGTACGTTGGCTCCCCTCCAGCCCAGCCAGAGATGGAGCTCTGGAGTGCTGGCAGAGACCCTCCCCTCGAGGGATCAGCAGCCAGAGAAGTGGCTGTGGGCAGTGTGAGCTCAATGTGCTGGTTTTTGTTTGATGCCATTTCATAAAGCATCTACCAGGAGGGCAATATTCAATGGACTCGGTCCTTGCACCTTCAGTGCCACTGCCAAGCTAAAACCATGACTTGCTTTTAAAAGTGGCTTTTATGTTTGTTTGCTGTCGTTCCAGAAGTTGATCCTTTCTCTAGAAATACTGTTAGCTTTCCACTGGATTAGAGATTCAAATAAGTTTGGCTTTTTGTTTGAACGGATCAGAGTCAAATATTTACTTCTGGGCTGAGTGCACTCCTGCAAAAGGCACAGTGCTTACACCTTTTAAGTGTCTGGAGGAGATAAGCCCTGAAAAGCTGTAATTATCTGGGCATATACAGATGATTCTAAGTAAACAAGTAATTAGGAAAAGGAAAACTTGGCTATCAGAGACCCTGGCCAAAAATATTTACAAGGGAATTGGTAGTTCCTTCATGAACTCAGGGCAAAGTATCTTTATTTTCCAGCGTATCACCTGAGATTGTATCTTCTCTCTCCCCCTGAAGGCTGAAGCCTGCAAGTCCATCGAGTATGCCATGAAGAAGTGCCCCAATGGCATGTATGCCGAGATCAAATATGATGGGGAGAGGGTGCAGGTCCACAAAAACGGGGATCACTTCAGCTACTTCAGCAGGAGCCTCAAGCCCGTCCTCCCACACAAAGTAAGCACCTGTACCCTGGCTGTGCCAGCTCCTCAACTGGATTCCACAATAGTTTCTTTCTATGGGCAAGGAGGATTCCTTCTCTTGTAAACTTATTTCTAGTTTATCTAGGTATTTGGAATCTGGAAAAGCAGTGCTTGGTAGAATTGTAACCACTTAGTTTTGGTGCACATTATGGGCTTGAAACTCAAGCTATCTGCCATAGAGGCCTCTTTATGAACTGCATTTTGGGAGCCTTGATGCCAGTTGGGTGATTTGGTTCTATTTACTCAAGCTTCATCTGTTTATCTGTAGGCTGTGCTGTGTGTGCCATAGTGAAGCCAGTGCAGATTTGTCCACATGTGCCTCAGGCACTTCTGGAAAAAACACCTGCATTGGACTGAGTCCCTCTCTTCAGCCAATAGACTTATTTTTCTTTTTCCCAAGGTAGCCCATTTTAAGGACTTCATCCCCCAGGCTTTCCCTGGTGGGCAAAGTATGATCCTGGATTCAGAAGTTCTTCTGATTGACAACAAAACTGGCAAGCCACTTCCTTTTGGGAGTCTTGGTGTGCACAAGGTAAAAGAAATTAAATATACCCCTTGTTGTGGTTGGAAGCTGTTATTCTGCTGACTTAAATGCACCAGCATGTTATCAAAGGGTAATTTCAGAGCTCTGGTGCTTGCTGGAGCATCTGGGGAATAAATAAGATTCCTATTAATGAAAAGCTACTGCCTTAATACAGTTGATTTTAAATTAACATGATCACTGGCAGGACAATAAGAAAACTTGAGCTCAAGATAAATATAAAAAAAATCTTTGGAAAATCTTGCAATTCTGTGGTTGCTCAAGCCAGGATAGGAGCCCACAATGATGCAGAGTATTTAATCCATATGAATGTTATGTAGAGCTTGTGTCTGGACTAAATGGGGGTGAGGAAGAGGACAGTAAAGTGCAAATTAAACTTTAAGGGCTTAGGTTAGAAGTAGCCATTAATCTGATGTGTCTAGAAATTTGCTGGGTTTTGTTGCAGCAGCAGTTGACAGATGTTGCATTGCCCCAGGTCATCAATATTTGTGGCATTATTTCCCTATCACCAGGAAATTAACGTATTTTATCTTCTTCCTTTGTGCTTTGACACATTCAGTCTAAATCTTAATTCTCAGAATGCTCCTGCCTCTAAGACAAGGCCTAAGCTTATCCTAACTAAAATATTACAGAGATAAAAATCCATCCTTTTGTTTCTGTTACTCTTCTGAAACTCTGTGTTGCTGCTTCCTTTGACTGCAGATTTCTTTTAACGGATCTTGTCTTCCCAGAAAGCTGCTTTCCAAGATGCCAACGTTTGCCTGTTTGTGTTTGACTGCATCTACTTCAATGACATCAGCCTGATGGACAGGTGTGTGTCTCTGGCAGGTGTGAGAGTGGCCTGACTGGTTTCCCAGCACAAAACCACCAGTGCAGGGCACCAGTTCACTTTGGCTGTCAGACTGGCCACTCCTGCATGGGAGTGTCCTTGCTGTGCCAAGGAGTTTCACTATGGAGCTCCATCTTGCTCTGCACTTCCAGAATATTGGAGTCAGCTGCATTTCAGATAAATTGGGTGTGGCTCAGTACCAGCTCATCTTATGTCCTCTGAAATTAAACACAGAGTTTCTATTTTATAACTTCCTGGGCGAAAGTAAGAATTAGTTGTCCTCTCTGGAACTCTGTAGGATATTTAATTACTTAAATAGCTTTTTTTTTCAATGTTCATGTGACTGGTGCTTCATGTTAAAGTTGCTGCTTGTCCTTAATCACCCATTCCCTGGTTTAGGCCTCTGTGTGAACGTCGCAAGTTCCTCCACGACAACATGGTGGAAATTCCCAACCGGATCCTATTCTCAGAGATGAAGCACGTCACGGTGAGCTCACATCACTCCCAGTGGCTGCACTCTGGGCACTGCACTGCTCCTCTACCACACAGCCTCTGGTAGGACTGTGTCTGCAAATTCACCCTGTCAGAATGGTCCTACTTGTGGGCAAGACTTCTCGAGCTGCTGATTTGTGTAGCACCTTGGGTTTGGTGCAGAATGTTTGGATGTTTTGGGCAGAGAAAGCATTTTGGGAGGGAGAAGGTTCACAGGTCCCAAGGCAGGTGGGTAGAGAAGGAAGCAGGTGCTGCTGCCTGAGAAAATTGATCATGTACATACGGGACATACTCGGGTCACAGTGGGGCAGCCTCATCTCTGAGGGGTGCTTTTAACAAGCCAACCCTGTTCTTCTTGGGACATATTCCCAGCTTAGTCACTGAATGTGCAGCAAAGAGATCATGAATGGGAACCTCCTTGGAAAACTGGTATGAAGTTAGCTGTTCCTTCCTCTGCAGTTGCCTTGGGTTGCACCACTGCTCTAAACAGAAAGCCTGGAGACCCTTTGGCAGTGCTGAGCTCACCACGATTCCTCTCCTTTTCAGAAAGCTTCAGATCTGGCCGATATGATCACCCGAGTGATCCGTGAGGGACTGGAAGGACTGGTGTTGAAGGATATAAAGGCAAGTTCACATATACTCTTTCCTGGTGTATGCTGGGAATTGGGGAAAACCAACAATCTGTGGATGAAGCACACAAGGCTGAGCCTTCTTGGAACACCTCCAGGTTTTGTGGGTGCTGACCTGCAGTCCAAGTTGTTCCTTACACCTGAGCAGTGCTGTGCTCAGCAGCTGCTGGGCTGGATAAAGGCAGGGGCTGTTGGAGGAGCTGCTGCCCAGCAGGTGACTCTCTGAGGGGGCTTCTTGCCTTGCTTTGCACAGGGAAATTATGAACCAGGCAAACGACACTGGCTGAAGGTGAAGAAAGACTATCTCAACGAGGGGGCCATGGCTGACACCGCTGACCTGGTGGTGCTGGGAGCTTTCTATGGACAAGGCAGTAAAGGCAAGTCTGGAGTTGGCTTAATGTTGGAGATCTGTCAGTTCAGGAAACTCCCAGGCTTTTTCCTGTTCCTACAGAACAAGACTGGCTGTAGCAGTGATTCTGTGCTGCAGCCCATCAGGTGCTGGGCTGAGTTCCCTGTGGGGTGTTTGGCACAGCAGGGCTGGAGGTGTTGGGCTGGGCTCTGGAGGTGGGAGCTGATGCCCTGGAGCCATCACAACCCAGCTCCCTTTGACTGCCAAAGGAGTTCAGCTCATGGCTTTGCTTTTTGAAAAGCTGTGGCTTCTCCTGTAGATGTGACCCACCCTCCTCTTCCCTGTGCAGGGGGGATGATGTCCATCTTCCTCATGGGCTGCTACGATCCCAAGAGTGAGAAGTGGTGCACTGTGACCAAGTGCTCCGGTGGCCACGACGATGCCACCTTGGCGCGTCTGCAGACGGAGCTGGACATGGTGAAGATCAGCAAGGTGAGAGGGGCTCTGGGGTGGAGGGGAGCAAAGGGCTGCTCAGCAAAGGGCTGAGCTGGTGTTGAGGGGCTGGTTAAATGCTGGTTTAAGGGCTCTACCAGGAAGGAGTAAGAGTTAAAGCAGATAAACCGCTCTGACACAAGTGAGGTGTCAGCACAGCAGGCTCCTGATGAGGCACTGCCTGGGATTTGTACTCAGACACTGAGTGGGAAGCCAGGCACCATCTGTTTCCTGCCTGGACAGAGTTTTATTGGGAAGGGGACCAATTTCTTGGGGCATTTTGCAATTGGCAAAGACAGTCACTAGATGGGGCTGCAGGAGAGAAGAGCTTGATTCAGACTTACAGCTCCATAGCCTGAGGTGTTGGAGTTCAGACTTTTCTGACTGCCTTATTTATGTGAGGAATCTCACTGTTCAAGACTTGGCAGATAAACAGAGAATTTTAATATTTACTTGAGATCCTGAAGGCCACTTGCATCAGGCTTATAGAATCTTTAAAAAATGGGTGGTTTTACATGAATCACAGTTGGAGCAACAGTGTTATTGTTTCACAGGAATTGAGAGCTGTGTTCCAGGTAATATTTGTGATTTCTAGATGAGACTGCTGCAGATTAGGCTAAAGCAAGGGAATCTAATACCTATATACTGATTTACTTCTAGGTTATGTTTCAGCAACTTTTATAGTAGTAGGTTCATAAAGAAATGCTGTTATTTTAATTCTGTGCTTTAATTAACAGGATCCCAGTAAAATTCCACGGTGGCTAAAAATAAACAAAATCTACTACCCAGACTTCATTGTTCCAGATCCAAAGGTAAGTGTTGTCATAGACATTTAACTCCATTTTCCAGCCCTGACATAACAATCTGTTTCATGTCCTTTAAGTGCACAGGTTGTCTCTGTTACAAATTAGTCTTTGTACTTGGAATGGGAAATACAGCACAGGTTTCATCTCCCAGTCTTGCAGGTGCATTTGAGGCTAAAAGCTTCATGGAGAAATCACACCTGCAGCACTTTTGGGAAACATTCTTGTGCACTAAATCCCTTCCAGAAGTGAACTTTGAATTTGAGGCATGAAAAATCTGACTCGAACAGCTGAAGTACAGCTGTAACCCAAAAGTTGCTGTAGTTTTGGGAAATGGGTCAGTCTGCTTTGTGCTTGAAAGAAAAGGTGTTATTGAGAAATTGGCATTATATGTTAGTGAAGGATCTTTGACCTAGTGGAAAAAGTAGGTTTTTCCAATTAAGGTGATCCAGAGAATCAGTTTGTGTATATGGAACGGGGAGGGGGGTTATTGATCAGACACATTAGAGTTGTTTCACGAGAGGACTCAGGAATGTGATGTGACTTCCTCCCTGGTGTGTTCAGAAAGCCCCAGTGTGGGAGATCACGGGGGCCGAGTTCTCCAAGGCCGAGGCCCACACTGCAGACGGGATCTCCATCCGCTTCCCGCGCTGCACCCGCATCCGCGACGACAAGGACTGGCAAACAGCCACCAACCTGCAGCAGCTCAAGGTGAGCTGGCAGTGCTGCTGCACACGCTGGGCTGTGAGCTCTGACACCACTCAGGGTTACAAGGCAGCTTTGGGGAGCAGGGTGAAGGCACCTCCTGCCTGGGACCTGTGCTGGCTCGTTCCTTTTTGGGCTGCTCACTGCATTGCTGTGACAGGAATGTCACGGGAATGTCACTCTGTCACGGGGTCTCTCGGGTCTCCTGAGCTGTTGTGTCGTGCCCTGTCAGGAAAGGCTGTGCTGGCAGCTGGTTGTCTCAGCTCCTCTAACACCCCATGGTGAGGAATTGCCTTCCTCAAGGAGGTGGCCTGCATTCTCTTTAGGGTCACTCAGATTCCCAGCTGGGAGATCATTTGGGAAGTGGCTGTGGATAACCCAGCCCAGGCCTGGGGCAAGGGGGAGTCAGCCAGGACCCCTGGGCTGTACCCACCCACTCCTCCTCCTCTGCTGCTGGAACTGTCCTGGTGCCAGCCCCGCAGTGAGCTGGGGGTGAGCCCTGAGCTCAGGTAGTTCCTGCAGTCTGGGCTGTCCTCACACAGCCTGTGGGGTGCTGGCAGCAGCTGCCAGTGCTGCTTGTGCTGTGGAAACCAGGAGTGATCCACCCCCCTGCTGTCCTGCAGGTAGAGGAGAGAGAAGCACACACCCTCTGCAGATGGGCTGTTCCAGGGAGAGCAGTGGGCACTGCTCATCCCTCAGGCTCTGATGAATTAGTCTGTCTTGCTCTGCAGCAGATGATGGGGAATTGGCTTTCGATTCCTCCCTGTGGGGTTTCCCTTCATGCCAAGCAGAGGGGTGGAGTGCAGAGAGCTTGGACAGAGCTGACAGGGAAATGGCTGCAAAGAGGTGCAGGAGAGAAATCACCTGAGCAAACAGTCAGTGGGGAGCAAACAAGAGGAGCCCCTGTAACTACAGTTGCAGCTCCTGTCTGGTCAGACACTCACACTCTGCTTTGGGGGCAGGAGCTGTACCAGCTCTCCAAGGAGAAGGCTGATTTCAGCGTTGGAGCTGGGGAGGAGGATGAGTCCACAGCTGGCAGCAGTGGAGAGAATGAGGGGAATTCCAGGTCTTCCACACCTCACAGCAGTATTAAAACCCCCCCAAACAAGTCACCTGTGAAAGCCCAGAAGCCAGAAGGTAAGAAAGATGGTGCTTCCCAGGAGAGGAGCCTTGGGGGGTGTGCTCTGTGTTTGGGGCAGGCTGGGTCAGGGGCTTTGCCTTCTTCAGAGGCTTGGAGCTCCCACAGCACTTCCATGTGCATGTCAGGGATAACAGGCAAAGCTGTTTAGACCCTTAGTTTGGCCTGTGCTATTCCCAGCATGGATTGAGTAGCCACAGCTCTGAGGTGTGCTGGGATTGGGAAAAGATGGATGGAAGCAGCACTGATGATGCCATTTTTAGGTCGGTGTTCCCTGCTCCTGTTCCTGCACGTCACGTGCCCTTTGGTTACATGTTTTTGGCCATGAACCAGTATTTAATTTTATTTGGATGGAATTCATGCATATAATGGGACACCTGCATGGAGGTGATTTCCAGGTAAATTGAGTTTGTGTTTGTCACTGGGGGAACAACGTGAAGCAAATTGCTGAGCAGTTTCAAAAAGGACAGTGTGGTGACAGCACAGAGGGCAGGTGGCAGCAGCATCCTGGAAATGAGGGCAGGAGGTTCCTGCACCCCATTTACAGTAGAAAAATATCTCCTACGTTCTAATCCATGGATTTCCCAGAAAGAGGGAAGGAAACTTTTCCCTTTTACTCTCTTCACTCTCTCCCCCCATGTTAATACACAACCAGTATCTGGACAGAGCACAGAAATGAGACAAGTCTCTTTGTTTCTAGAGAGCAAAGCAATCCTTGCATCCCCTCAGAAATCCGAGGAGAAACGAGGAGAGAAGAGAAAAGCATCGGAGATGGAGGACAACGGAAAAAAGGTACAGTCAGCTGGACAGCAACCACTGTGGGGTGGGAGGAGGCTGAGGCAGTTCCACTGTCTGTTCACTTTCGCCTTCCACCTGGAAATTCATCCTCCCTTGTCTCCCTCAGCACCCACTGCTGGACATTTTCACGGGAGTGAGGCTGTACCTGCCGCCCTCGGTGCCGGACTTCGACCGACTGCGGCGCTACTTCATCGCCTACGACGGGGACCTGGTGACAGAGTGTGACACGGCCTCGGCCACCCACGTCATCGGGGACACTGGGGACAGCCCTGGTGCTCAGCGAGTCTCTCCCAGGTGGATCTGGGAATGCATCCGGAAGAGGAGGCTGGTAGCCCCGTGCTAGCGGGGCGGTGGCAGCCCTGGCACGGAACAGCCCAGAACTAGGTAGGTGGAAGGAAAGGTGCAGCTGTGGACAGACATAAAATGCCACAGAGGTGCTTACACAGATCCACAGCAACCCTATGGAATAAATTAAAACAACTCTCTGAAGAAATGTCACTGCTGAATCCGATTTTCCTGCCCATGCTGTAGACACCCCTGCACTCACCTGGGTGCTGGTTTAGTCTCCTTGGGTTTTTAAAGTTTGGGTATTTTTATAGATAAAGAAATAAAACTGAAGCCGTTTCTCCTTTGCTCTCAGGGCTTCTTTTCCAAAGGTTATTCTCTGCCTGGACAGGAAAGCAGACCACCTGCTGAGTGAAGGTGTTGGCTGCTGGGCCAGGATAACGTTGCTGTGTGGGTACAATTTGCACAAAGGTTACGTGTCCTTCTCCTGGTTTTGCCTCTTCTCTCCTGTCCCTGACACTCCACTCAGGGCTGCAGCAGGAGCATTTACACTTTGGTGTGGGTTTCATATTAAAACCAGGACACCAAATAAGCTTCTGTCAGAGCAGCTCCTGTGGCATTATCCAAGTATCCTCCTGGAGGGTTTGTTTCCAGAGCACACTGTTCCTGTGCTCTGCTATTCATGTTCCAACAAGTAAAGCTGAGAAAGGAGCTCCTGCACCTCGATCTTTTGGGATAACTGAGACCTCCAGGGAATTAAACACAGACCATGGCAGATGTTTGAATATTAATGGAATAAGGAAGGGGGGGGTTGGAAATAGTTATTGCTTTAAACTGCTTTGCAAGTGGACACATGCATTTGTTGTCAGGTGACTTTTATCCTTCACCCTCCTCTATACTTTGTACCCCCCACCAACAATATTTAAGCAGTTTCTGGCTGAGGTTCAGCAGTAGCTGCAGGATCTCTGCTCTCTTCCCCTCTGTTGTAACAGTCAGAAACAAGGTTAACTAAATCACATTTCAACTTTATTATAAAATTATAAACCAGACTTCTGTACCAAAACTAATAAGTTTAACCATCATAGTACCAAGAGGATTTAACAGAGAATAACATGCCCTTTCAAGTAGAATATTAACTTTTAAAGTCTTTAAACAATGTACAATAAGCACATAAATATTTCCATTTACTTTATTAGTTCAGAACATAATATTCCTTTGCATCATTAATCACTTTCCTCCAGATTCTGATTTTCCTTCAAAAACAAGTCACACCTATCCAAGTAGAGAACCCATTTTTACAAGGGAAATAAGAAGAGTCCTCCACATTCTGGAGTCACTGGGTGTATCTTCCCATCCCTAAAATTTCAGGCATTGATCTGCAACTTGATTTATCTGCTGTAGAAAATAAGCCTACCCTCTACAAGGAAAAGCACATCTGTCCATAGGGGAATAATATTCTTCCTGCTAAATTCCCCCAGCCCTGAGTTTATTGAAAGATATGACAACATGAGTTTTCACAGTGAATTTACTAAATTCAGCACTTTGTGTATTCCTGTACCTCCTGGAGGTCCCTGTGCCCTCCCCAGGAGTAAACACTGCTTACCTGCCTTTCTTTTTAACATGATGCATGGAATTGTACCAGTTCCTTCTCGTGCTGGAACCTGTTAAACCTTAAGCTAAAGATTAAAGAACAACCTGACCAGGCAATGAGGTAAAACTGTTTCGTTCAGTAAACCGCAGGAGCTGCTGCCTCTTGGTGGAGTTCTGGGACCACCTCAGCATTGCAGAGGTTCTGCTGCCTCCTGAGCCACAGATTCCTCCACTCCCTGCAGCTGAACTGGTGCTCATGCAACAGTCCCTGGTAAAAACACAGAGGTTAATTTGCTGTTGACACTGTTACCACTCACTGCACCAGGAGCTTTGGTGCCGTTCCTGCACCTGCCCTTCCAGTGCTCCCAGAGCTGAGGGGACACTGGGATTTGTGCTGGTCCCTGCTGGCAGCCAGGCAGGGGTGAGCACCTGTCTCCAGAGCCTGCAGAGGAGGTTCCCAGCTCCACACAGGCCTTGGAATGAGTGAACAATCCCACAGTGATGGAGACTTAAGGCATGAGGATTCTGCAGCTTGGCTGTGCAGCAGCCAAACACTAAGGGGAAAATACACCAGTTACAATCATCTCTGGTGAGTCCTTCCACTTCACACGCTGCCCAGGAGAGCTGGGAGGGCCTGCAGCTGTCAGGGATCACACCAGGGACCCTCACCAGCAGCAAGGACAAAATAAATTGCTTTTAACAGACAGCCTGAAGGGAACAGAACTGTAAAACAGCCCGGGAAGAGGGGCGGGGGGGGAAGCTGACCTGCAGTGGTGATTGCTCATGGCTTTCTTCCATGATTCCCTTCTGAAAAGAAAAAGTCACCTGTACTTAAATATGATTGTGTGGCAGTGGAGTCCTCACTGCTCTCCAGCTGAGTGGTTCCCTCACTAAACCCTTGGGAGGATCCAAAGCCTTGGATGTGTAGGTCCTTCAGCAAGTGAAGGCAGTTTGTGCTGTGGAGTCAAAGGAATCAACAACAATCAAACCAGACACCTCCCTCCCCGTTGCACAAACAAAAACCACCACGCAGGGCCAGGCTGGGTGCTCACAGAGCCTCCATCCCAACAGTTCTCAACAATACAAAGGCAACCTTCATATAAAATGATACATTTTTCCACAATTGCACTAGGCTGGAATCAGGGAAAGCGGAGGCAGTCTGCCTGTCCTGCAAGCATAACATGGTTTTACATTAAATTAAAGATCAAAGTAAAATTAACAAGCACAGTGACATTTTAACCTTTGAAAACCAAGTTGTTGCTGGGTGTAGCCTGAGCAGCAAAACAAAGGACACTTTTTGAGACCCCAGTTCACTTTTATTATTCAGAGGAAAATACAAAGCCTCTGGAGCTGATCTCTGTGGTGGAAATCCATCTGTCCTCAGCAGAGAGGATCGAGTTCTCCTGGGAGGTGGGTGGTTCATGACTGCTGGCACTGAGCTCCAAGGAGTGCAGGCACTGTGGTGTAAAGCACGATGGTGGGAAGAGCAGAGTCGGGCGTGGCTCGAGCAGGACAGTTTTCCCCAAGGCTTCCTCCTTCCCTCCCTTCCAGCGGGGTCTGTTTGTAACTACTTGCAGCGATGTGGACCATGTCTCTGGCAGCAGAGGACTCTTTAGGGCATCCCCAGCCCCCCCAGTTATGTCCTGAAGACGTGCACGGCTCTGATGACGTACTGGCGGCAGATGGGACACTCGCTCATCCGCTTCCCGCACTTGGTGCACGTCACCATGTGCCCACATTCCAGCAGGACACAGTCAATGGGTGCATCCATGCAGATCCTGCACAGGTTGTCCTCGGTGCTGGGCTGCCCAGCACCACCTGAGGGGACAGGAGACCACGGTGAGACAGAGGAAGGTTGGGTTTGTGTGAGCCCAGGGGGCTCTACTGAAGGGCTTCTGCACATGGCAGGGCTGCAAAAGAACCCCCCTGGTGTCTGTAACTGCTCCATCAGAAGTTTTAGCTTTTCCTCAGTAGTTTGTGTTATGAAAACACCACTGAGATTCTCAGCAATGAGGCCAATGAAGCAACGTGGGTCTCTTTTCCCAAGTAACCGACAGGACAAGAGGAAATGGCCTCAAGTCGTGCCAGGGGAGGTTTAGATTGGATACTGGGAAAAATTTGTGCCCCAAAAGGGTGGTCAAGCACTGGCACAGCTGCTCAGGGCAGTGGTGGAAGAAATAACCCGGGGGGGATTTAAAAGCCATGTGGATGTGGCACTTGGGGACATGGTCAGTGGTGGCCTTGGCAGTGCTGGGGAAGAAGTGGGACTTGATCTCGGAGGGTTTTTCCCACCTAAACAAATCCAGGATTAAGGATATCACTTACCAGTTTGATCGTCCATGTCAGAAACTGCAACAGAAGAAGAGAAAGTGATTTGGTGAGAACCAGCTGGGGCAGAAACGTTACCAGGCAGGGGCTGAAAGCCCTGAGGGAGTTGCTAAACCACAACTGCTTTTTGCTGATCCCCATGAGAGGCTCAGGCTGGGCTCTGAGCACAACAGGACCAACAACTGGCAAGAAACTTCCTCCTATCCTGAGCTTACACAACACCTAAGGCTTCCCAGAGATAAGCAGCACTCCAAAGGCATGTCTCAATTTTTAAGACAGCCCTGGAATGTGTGCAGAGTTTGGCTCCCCAGTGCTGCACCTGCAGCAGCCCCTCGTGCCAGTTTTTTGGTGTTACACAAACCCCAGGATTGCTGGGACACACACAGAGGCAACTGTGATTAGGAGAGAAGGATAAATTCTACCAAAAGCACAAGACACAGGAATATAAACCCAAAGCAAGTGTCTTAAATCTTGTATCATTTATAGAGGACAATGCTTAGAGAGCTGTGTTTAAGGAAACAGCTGTAGTCTGGACAGCACTGAGAAACAAACCTCTGAATCGTTAAAATAAGTTTCTCTTGTAAATAATGTACAAGTCTGTGTGTTTTCTAAGTAATGCCCTGGAAATGCAACTGGCACCTGAAAGTCAAGCCAGGGACATTCTCTGTGCACCTCTGTCCCCTCACCTCTCCCTGAGCAGACCCAGTGTGTGCAGCAAGAAGGCTCCTGAGATAAGACAGAGTCAAACCCCAGCTGTGCAGCCACTGTCCTGAGCTCAGGCTCTGGATTTCTCAGCTGCTGTCTGGTGGTGTTTTCCTGCCTGAGCAGGGCATTTCCCTGGTCACCTTTCTGGTCATCACAAGTCCAGAGGGAAGAGCTCAGCCCAGTCACACAGCAGCTGTGCCCAGGGGGACCTGCCACAGCCACACACCAGCTGAGGTGAAGGGTGCACAGCCCTCATGTTGCTGCCACAGGGCACTGACTCTCCAGAGCTACCAGACATCTCTCCTCAAATAACTACAAGTAGTGGTGAGCAGAGTTCAGCTACTTTCTCTCTAATGTGCAAAGCACTCCATCCTTCCTCCTCACTTGATGAAACAGGAACGTAAGTTCCATTTCCTTCTATAACTGTTACAAAAAAGGGAAAACCTGGAAAACAGGCACACATTTGCTAAGTTTCTCACCTAGATGCTGAGGGTCTTTCTCTCTGTAGAGACGGGTCACCCTCTCCATCAGCTCCCACTTCTCACAGCAGCCTTTGTAGGTGACGAAGTTGCGGGCGAGGATTTCCTTCAGCTGCCGCACGGAGAGCGCGTTGATGTCCCCAACGCTCCTCAGGTCGGACAGAGAAGCCTTCCTCCCCTGCACCAGGATATCCTCAGAGTCAGTAGACTGGAAGGGAACAAAGGTGGAATGATTCTTGTCCTCAACACCGAAAGCCACCGTTTGAATCAACTTTCAATATCTGCACGAGCAGGAATTCATGTCTGGATGAATGTAAGTTGTTACTCTGAATTCCTCCATCAGAAACACAAGTCTTAAGACAGAAATAATTTCTATTATCAGTGTTCAAGTGACACCAGTTTCTCCTCTACGTGCAGGACAAGATGCTGCCACAGGAGGGGGTTGGTTGGGTCTGCCAGTGGTCAGTCTCAGTTACTGTTCAGCCACCCATCTCTGTGGTAGCAAATACAGCCTAGGAAACCTGGTTTTCCTCGTCACCCAATTCCAGGACACACAAACCTGTGTCTCCTCCTCTGCTGGTGCTTCCTCTGCTGCATCCTCAACTGCTGGCACACCGACTGGGCTGGGAGGCACATGACCATTTGCCTACAAGAGGAGATAAAGCTTTCACCAACAGTGTAGCTGTGGGTGTCTGGAGGGAAATCAGCTCTGGTGCAGAGTCCCTGCAATCCCTGGCCCCTGCAAGGACGAGTCAGGCACACTCACAGACTATTCCCTCTGCAGCACTCACACAAATAAGACTTTCTGAAACTCAAGTGCAGCCTCTGAACCTTTAAAGCCTCAGTACAGAACCTGTGCAGTAGAATCCCACAGGATGCTCTTGTGAGGCTGGATCAGGAGAAGACCAAACTTAGACATGTGTGTGTATATATATATGTGTTTGTGCAATCCTTCCCTGAGTGTCACACTGATGTGCTGGCAGAGCTCTGACACTACACGAGCTCTCAGTGCAAGGCTCTGCACAACCCTCCTCTGGCACAGCTCAGAGTCTCCAAACCTTCACAGCAACCAGACAAACCCCTCCTCAGGTGGGTTCTGGAGTGGGCAAACAGGAGACTCTGCGTGAAGGACCAGCAGCAAAGCTGGAAGAAAAAAGCTGAGCAGCAACCTTGGGCTCTCCATAAAATGAGAAGTGTAATTGTATCTGACTCACCCTCAGCAGCCTCCCTTCCCCTCTGGTTTCCTACTGACAAAGAGACTGTAATGTTACCGTTCTACTTATCCAGGTGGGGACTTGTTAATATTTACAGAGCACAGCAGTAACAATAACCATCAAAGAGCCCGAAATGCAGCAGGATGTCATGCAAGTAGAGACAAGAAGCTGAAATGCATCACGGGGCATTAAGGGAAGACAACAGAGCTGGTAAAAACTGGAATGGCAATATCCAGAAACCCAGGGAATTAAAATGTCTTTTTTACAATTAAAATGCATTTTTTACAATGATTTGTAATAAAATGTTCTCCCAGGAAAACTCCTCCTTTGAACTGGATTTATCTGCTGAGGAAGCAGAAGGTACACACGTTTTCAGGGAACTAAATACACCTATTAACTTTGTAATAGGACAAGGAGCAGATGTCAAACACTGAGTAAACTTCCCACAGCAGAAAACAGAAAGACAAACAAAGCAAGGTCAATAAAAAATAATTAAGCTCAAATGCCCCAACGAGGTTTGTCAGAACTGCAGGTTCATCATAAACCGAAGCCTTGGTGACAGGCTCAGGGTTTGTTTGGTTTGGTTTCTATTGATCTGAGTGCAGGAGACACCAAAAACCTCACCCACTTCCTATCATCTTTCTCACCAGTTGCAGTTCCCAAAGTGCTTTAGACTGTGCCTGGTGCCTGGCACAGGGATTAAAGAACAACATGAACCATTTCATTACACCTGCACACGGCTGTCAGGAGCTGTCAGCCCCGAAGGACCAGGCACAGGAGCAGCTCGTGGCAATGCAAGTGTGGACCAGGGAAAACCCATCCCAAACCAGTGCTGTTGCTCTGAGAGGGAATGCCTGACACACTCAGCACTGCCCACCACCAAATTAAAATCCACTAATGAATGGCACAGCAGAATTAGTGACAGCAAGTCACAGCTTTGCACAGCAAAACCACAGGCAACATCTTAGGAGTTCATCCAAAACCAGAGATGAATGGGTTTGCAAAGGATGGTTCTGGGCAGAGACTTTACCTGTTGGTGCTCCTGAGCTACTGAACTTGAAATGGGATCTGCAGACACTGAAGACTCCTCGAGTGAGGTAGAAGAGGACAAGCTGGCTGGGGGGTGACTCACAAAGTCTTGCTGGCCAGAGACTCTGGTATTAAATGTGTTTGTTCTTATCTGATCCTCCTGGCTAATGACAGGCTGCTGGCCAAGGATCAGAAACACCAGGTCCTCCTTTTCACGACAAAACTCCGTGGAGATCTCATGGAGGGCCAAGTAGTCTCGCAGGTCCTTCACCTTCATCTTTATCAGCTCCTCCCGCTGGAAGGCCGTGGCTCGGAAGCGCTGGCAGAGGTGGCAGAGCAGGGGCCCCCCCTCGGGCTGGCTGGAGCAGGACGTGCAAAAATTCTTCTTACAGTCCAAGCAGATGTGCTGGTAAAGAGAGGGGAAAGGAATCAAAGCCATCCTCAGCCAGTGGGACACGGTGCCCTCCCATCCGGAGCCTCTGCGAAAGCACAATCAGAACCTTGGGATTTAGGGAAAAGCACCAAGTCTGTTCCCCGTGCTCCTAAATGAGGAAAAGGCCTGATCCCTGAGCAGATCTCAACCTTCCTAGTGGTTCCTGGAGAAGCCCCACCTCCCCAGAATGAAGTGTTACATTCCCAGCCAGTTCCCTCAAATGGCAGGAATTTTCTGCACCTGCTCATTCAGCCTGAGCCAGAGGAAATCAGGAGATCTCTCTGTCTTGCACATGAATTCCAGCTATTTGTGCATATTGCTCTGTGCAGTCAGAAAGCTCCAGCACTAGAGGGAACCACTTAAAAACATTTCTCTCTTTCATAAATTTAATACATGCTATGAATGACCTCCCCTCTCCCCCCACCCCCTTTTTTCCCTCCAATTTGCTGCAGTCACTAAATGAATCTTTCTTTCACCATAAGAGGGAAAGGGAACAGCAAAGCTCACAGTGTCTGACGGACATCACAGAACTCAGCATTTATTTATACAACAAAAATAGCTTATTTTGAAAATAATTCACCCACTGTGTGCCAGCTAGTGCTAGACAGAAAGTGTTGGAAGTTTTGGAAATATTAGGCCCCAGACATTTAAAAACTTTACAGATTAAATTCTGTTGTTTAATGTTTATATTTGATACTGTTCTGATCTTGTCACTCAGGGCTTGATTTTCAGAAGTTCCAAGCACTCACAGTCCGTGTTGACTTCTGCAGAAACTTGACTGTTCAACACTTTGGAAAGGCAAATTCTACATTTTCCAATAGGAATAGCAGCAGAACAGCCACATTATGTGCCTTTTAAAAAGCCCTGAGGGGAGAAAGAAGTGGTTTCAGTGCTGATTAAAAGAGGTGATTCAGAGTCTCAGAGAAGCCAAGCACCTCTATGAAATCCTGACATCCTGATCCTTCCTTTGTGCAAGGAAAAGCACATACATGGAGCTGGAGGAGCAACAAATACAAACTCAAGGACAAAAAAAAGTTGTGTTATGAATCGGTTCTAGTGATTAAAGAACATCTCTAACTGCACAGTTCAAAGAGAGCAGATGTTTCTCATGTTTTACAGGCTGTAAATACCCTACTTGCTTACAAAAGCTCCTTCTGATCCCCTGGCTCCCCACACACCTTTACAATTAACACCAACAGGCCTCTCATTTAGACCCTGGAATACACTTACAGTGACAGTTAGTGGAAAGAATCCCAATTTCCTGCCCAAGCATTTTAAGACATGAAAATTTCTACCACAGAGACAATCTCTGGTCATGCAAACTTGAAACCTCATCTCAAGAGCCCTGTCTGGGGGACTGCCAAGGAAAAATGACTTCCATCAATCACAAAGCAAGGCAGGAAGGGCAATTCCCACAAAACATCCAGTTTTGAGAAGTTTTCCTTAACTTGGTCACTATAAAAGCCATTCATATGTAGCTTTTTCTGACCCTGTGACTGCAGGAGTAATCCTGTTCTTGGGAAGTTTTAAGGGCAGAGACAGGAACTTCCCAGGCTGTATCTGGGCACCAAGTGTTCAACCAGGCACGTGTGGGGCACAGCTCAGCTCCCAGCAGGTTTTACAGCTGGGATATATTTGCTGAACTCTGACTACAAGGGCAGAGATTGGAGGCTCTGGGCTCTCCAGAATGATTAAAGTGCTGCTGTAAATTAAAGCCTGCTCCTTAAAGATCAGTCTGTGTGCAGGATGGAAGCTGTTCCTGGGTGGTTGCTGTGACAGCCCATCTCCCAGAGACACCAGGGTGGGGCTCTGATTCCCTTGGCTCTTCTCTGTGTGCAGGAGAACACCAAGTGCCAGCGTTCAAGCTTTCACTACTGTTGTTCAGGGGTTTTTAATCTCACACTGCAGCTTCCCAGGAGCCTTTTCCTGAAGTGTGCAAAGACAGGCACCTTCCAGGAAACATCACCCAGTTCAGGGCACTGAAATCAGAAAATGGGGGAGGATGGAAGAATAATCCAAAATATCCACCAAGGATGCCACAGCTTTCTATCAGCAGAGAGGGGAGTGAAGAATGCTTGGTTTAAATTCAAAAGACCTTGTGGAATCAGTTTGCTGCAGAAAAACAAGATCAAAAAAGTCATCTAAGGGAAGGAAAATGCCAAAATAACTCACAGATTTTTGCTACCATGATTAAATATCACATCCTTTAAAGGTGCTCCAACAGTTACTGGAAAGCATCCTATAAGTACATGTTCCATTCAAATGTCCCCTTCCCTAACCCTTCTGGGAGGGGCCATGTTATAGGACAATTAAAATATGATGAAAGATCAAGTACTTCAGATACCACCACTCGGCTTTTGGGGTTTTTTTATTTGTTTGTTGGGTTTGGGGTTTTTTAGATCCCACAGGAAAACAGGGAGGCTGCTGGGAGCAGGAATGTCTCTGGTTGCTTTAGCAGATCCTCTACAACTTGTGCACCAGAGATTTCCCTGCCCCTGCTCAGAGTGTTCAGCTGCAGGCAGGGAAGGCTCTAAACAGAGCTGTAAACAGGTATTTAAGAAAATACTGAGGAAAGCAACAGCCCTGCCAAGACTCACCATTTCCCACGTGTCCTTGTGCATGAGTAAGAAGGTGGAAGGAAAACCAGGTTATGAATTTTCCCATCTAACCTAAAAGGGCTGTGGCCAAAATTCACTATTATTTGTGCATTCTCACATTCTTAAGTTCAGTAATATGCTACAGATGAGACAGTTTTTAAGCCACAGAATGTGGATGCAGAACAAGTTTCCTCCCTAAAACATTTTCAAGCAGCATTATAGGACCCACTATGGCCAAATAATGCAAATCCAGGCAGGATTTGCTGTCGAATTTAAAGCAATTATTTTGGCATCTATATACTCACAAAGGGAGTTCACAAATAAGATAATATAAACTTGGGGTTGGCTTTGGGTTGGTTGTTTTTTTTTTGCTTCAGCAATTCTACACACACCCTCAATAAACTTCTCTGGCTTTTTTAATTTGAGCAACAGGTTTGGAAAAGCATCAGGCAGATAAAAGCACAAACATTACTAAACTTCTTGCCAGAACTTACATGTTTCTTTTTTAAAGCACATTAGTGCTTTTAAATAACAATAAATCATGTTTAAGCTAATGCTTCTTTAAGTGATTATCAGCTGCTTGCCTTTCAGGCCAAGCCTCCTGAAGGTTAAGCATTTCCAGTCACACTAAGGATGCCTAATTGTGAAAGAACGAAGCCTTTTCCCACATGGAATGTCCTCAAAGCAGAGGCCTCTGATGAGCACCACCCCAAGTGGTTAAAGCAGAGGCAGCACTCACCTTGCTGGCGGAGCTGTCGAAGCGCAGCCCGCAGGCTTTGCAGCTCTGCTCGGGAGCGGTGGGAGAGGGGAAGGAGCTGTAGCCGGGGTTGGAATACGCCTGGGCTCGGGCCGGCGCCGGCGGCGGCTGCATCTCCTCGGGTGAGCCGTCCAGACAGAACCAGTTACAGCAGCTCGCCCACATCGTACCTGCGAGGGGGAGAAGGGGTCAGGAACACTGCCCAGCATCATTCACTGCCAGCAGTGTCTCAGTTCATTGTGATCCTTCCTCTGCAGAAACGCGCCCAGTCCAGCGCGAATTCTGTGGCGTGGAGCAGTTAAATAAAATCATGGATGGTTATTCTTCAGCTTCATCCTAAATCTCTCTACAGATTTACAGCTACAAAATCTGAAAAGATAAAATAAAAGCAAGGACAGTGGAGCCACTGATTTCACACAGTGCAATTCTCAGCTGAATTTACAGCATCACGAGGCTAAATCATCACACAGCGAGTCAATATCAGTAATGCAAGAAAAATCAAACACTGGCTTCCAATAACTTGCTTGGGAAAACAACTGTATCTGAGACACACAACCACTTGTTTATTTTTTCAAGTCAAATCATATATATATATACACAGACATATAAATGCACACGTACACTTACCTGAAAATCCTAACAGTCCAGTGCAAAATGCTCAGTTTTGAAGTCTCCCAAGACCACCTATGCAGCAGTATTCCAAAAATACACAGCTATAAACTTGCTTTTGGGAGTTTACAAAGAAATCTGAATTCATCTGGGCATTCTGTTTCTGGAGCACACACCATGTGTCATCACTTATGGGTAGGCAGAATACAAATTGCCTCCTCTGCATTTCTGTTCTCACACAGAGAGTTCCTGGACTGTGTTTCTTTTATGTCTTAAAAATCAGGTCCACCACTGACAGCTGCTCAATTTTATAAACTTCTGGAAATTAAATATCCCTAAGCTACACAGCCAATTTGCTCCTTTCCCCTCAGTCAGTATTGCCACTGTGAAACTCCACGTTCCCAAGGGAACAGGGCTGGTATGAATCCTAAAGGTTATTTGCTATAATATACCAACACACTGTTCTGTTTTGTTTAAGCAGCGTTAAAGCTTTTTTTTGGGCTGATGTACTTGAATTGGGAAGCTTTTGCAGCCTGGTGCTGTTCCAGTATCTGCAGCTTTAGTGGCATCTTTCATCCCTTCAGACACCTCGCTGAATTTGGCTGGTCCGAGTTCCCGCTGTCCCAGACACAGCCTTTCAAATCCCACAGTGTGAGCTCAGCCCGGAGCCCTCCCTGCAGGATCAGCACATTGCAAAGCTGAAGTGAAAATCTCCACGTTCATGACACCACACATTTCTGGTGTGACTGATGTGCACACCCTGCACTGCAAATTGCACCCAGACTGGCAACCACATCCCAATAAATGCTGTAAATTGCACTTAGACTGGCAACCAGATCCCAATAAACACATGGAGGGAAGTGTTCCACGAGCAGGAATAACCTATAACCCATCTCTATCAGCTCTGCACTGCAATCAAACAGGTACTTTAGATGGCATAGATAAAAAAAAAACCCAGTTACCCTTTTTCTCTCTGCACATTAGTTTTCGAGCTGTCAGTGCCACTCAGGAGTTCACACAGCCTTTGTATTTCAAAAATACGGATATTCTAGTTTAAACTGGCCTCTTTGGAGGTTGAATCGTTCCTAGGAATTGCAAATCTAAACAACGTTAGAGCTGCACAGCCAAACAAGTCTTCACAACCTCCACAGCAATGGAAAACTGTGTCCAGAGTTAAGCTCCCTTCCTGTTTCAAGGACCCCTGCAAGCTGAAGGCCACCCACGATAACAGAATACACAAATGCTGCTGCCTGCTCCCAAAAACTGTTTTCCTAAAAGAAGACAGCCTACTAATTCACTCTGGAACATTGCAACATGTCAAACACTGGGAAGAAAAACACAAGGCAGTGAACAAACCAGGATAAAGCAAGACAGAGCTCAGCATTCAGCTGAGGTTGTAGCTCTGTGACTGCCAGCAAATTAAAAGGCTGACAAAAAGGCTCAGACGTTGCTTTAGAAGAACCTTAATCCTGCTCAACTACAAAAGCATGGAAGGGAAATGTCCATACACAACTAATAACCAGGACTGTGCTCTGATCTGGGACATTTTTCCAAAGGTATCTCCTTTCTGGAAGGAGGGCACATCTCTGTACCTTGTACAGCAAAAGGAAATACAGGTGAGACTCAGCAGCTGCTCCAAGAGGGATTTTTCCTTTGTTCTGTACAGGATCAGCTTTAGACCTGAGGAAACAAGCCCTGCCACCCGGAGAGCACTTGGCAAGCAGAATTTCACAATGAAATTTCAGGATGGCAGTTTCTGTGGTAACTCTACAGCCAAATTATTCCCCCACTTATTTTCTTACCCATTCAGAGGTCCCTGGTGAGCACCACCCAGGAACTGCTCCTTTCCCTGGGCAGTTGTTGCAGAGTCTGAGGGTCAGAACTGGAAAGCCCTGCCCTGTGCAAAGCCTGTCTGTGCCCTGCAGATCAACATCTCTTCTGCACCCAAGGACTCCACAGCTCCACTGAGGTGACACAGAAATGCCCAGTGGAAAGGGCTGGGTAAATACTGACTAATATCAACGTGACAGCTTGGAAAAGTTAATGACATCATGGATTTCAGGAATCCTCAAGGAATACCTTGAATGAAAGATGTTAACTTACTGGCAGGACTGACACTACAGGCATTACTGATCTCAGCACTATTCCTGGAGGAGATGCTCATACGGGCTAATGGGAGTCACAACTGTTCCAGCCATGGACCTGAGCATGGATTTGGCAAACTGGAATTCACCCAGCAGTGACTTCTGGCAGCCAAAAACTACCTGCCCTAAATCCTAACTGCCTGTTGCACTTGGAGCATCTGCCAGAGCAAAGGGAGGTGGAGTTTCATCAAGGGTGGAGACACAAGATCAAAGAGTCTCTCCTGGACTTGCAAACACATCCACCCACATGGCAATCATCCCCTTGGGAAGGGGGACTGTTTTATCTCCTTTCCTGAGCTGCCTTACGAGAAGGCAGAAGAAATCCAGTAAGTATTGGCAGGCAGTTGCTTGCCCTGTTCTGTGGGCAAAGCAGTGCCAGCATGCTCTGCTGGACTGCTTTTTAAAATTTATTTATTTTTCCAGTATGAAGTTGTGGATGCCATTACTCTCTTCATTGAATTTAAAGAGTGAAATTCACTTCATCCCCTGTTCATTAACACATTCTATAGAACACCACAAGTTCTGTATAAATTTGCAAGCGTGATTTAATTCTGGAGGAAATACCAGTGATGTCAAAGTTTTCCTCCCATACACAGTTGAAGACAGGGTTCCTAATGCAGGCCTGGATTCTTATGCTTTCCATCTTCATTTAAAAAAAGTGTTTGAACTCAGGTTCTCCCTATATATGCAGTATTACTGCCACAACCTTGCCAGCTGGAGTATCAGAGATCACTGCCTACACACAGGAGTCTTTACACACGTTATTTGGATTCTTATCAAAGGGTAGGCTGTGGATGCAGAGGGAAACTGTGGGTTATGTTTGAATATAAAACTTCCCTTTATTTTCCTAAGGGTACAAACAATAAGGGACTAGAACAAGCAGAAGGAACATCTCTGAATCAGTGAGCTTTCAGCTCTGTATAATAAAGCTCTGGAGGACAGGGTCTGGCTTCTTTTCCTGACCACTCAGGAATTCAGCAGCTGGAATGCAGTAGCACCAACGAGACACTTAAGGGATCAAAAGGAACTGAGCTCCCAGAAGCAGCTGATTTTACTCCCACATGAGGAGAAGCCACAGGAACAAGTACTTCTGCTCCTGGGAGGCCTTTAACCGCTGGAACAGCAGGGCTGATGACCCTTGAGGCTCCTGCAGATGAAGCAGGGTGCCAAAAAGGGAGGGAGATGCAAGACAGCAGCTTCCAGTGGTGTTTGCTCATCGGCCCAAGAGCTGCCTCACAACTTGTAATTTAGAGAAGACTCTGCTCACCACAATGAGCTGCTTTTCCATCAACTCCCTGAGCCATCAAGCTCCTCTTTCCACCTCAGTCATCAACAGACCATCCTCCTTACTGCCTTCAGAACCTGCTGTGATCAGCTAGAGGTGATCATCAACAACACCTGGCCAGCCTGGCATCCACTGTGCAGCTCCACAACAGCAAAGCCACCGTCATTGGTCAGACACAACTTTCAAGGGAACACACCCAGGCTGGGATTACACTGTTCCCAACAGCAGCAGTTCCTGCCACTTCCAGTGGCTCGAAGATCACAGAAATCTCTTCAGGAGGCAGAAAAAGGCAGTATGGCTTTAAAATGTTCATGTATTGATAATGCACTTTAGAATTACTATTTTCACTATTAATCCATGCAAAAAATCAATCAGATCTCACTTGCATGAATGCTGTTCTGAAATGGTTGAAGTATTTCACGAGTTAACCACCTTGGTGCCTCATTAGTGGCATTGGACAGTTGTTCATTCTTATAATTTACTACTTTTTTTGCCAGTAACCTGCACTGATAAAAAAATCCCTTGCTAAAATTAGTTTCATTAATAACCTAGTTTGGTCAAAAATTAGTTTTTACTTGATCACAGAGCTACAGAATAATCTGCTCAAATGCCATTTATGCATGAAGCATTATTTTTATCAGCCTGTGTCCCAGGCACAGAGACCTGAATTATGATAAATGGGAGCAACCATATGTTGGGACAGCTGGAAAAGTCAGCAAACGAGTCACTCACAGGAGGGACAAGAGAAGGAGTTGCCAGTCTGAGTATGAGATGGTGTCTCAAGCAGTACAGAGCAAGAGAAAAGGAAGAGATGGGACCAGCCCTGGCTGTCTGTCCCAAAGTATCTCATTTGCTGGATGTAACAACTGGATTGAGCACATCAGATTTTTATGTAGGGACAGAATGAAATGTGTATATGAGTAAAGGTAGTAGTTCACCTGTGCCCAAGATAACAGCATGCACACCTTTTAAAAATGAGCAGTTAAATATCAGCACTGTATCACAGCTAGAAACATGAGTGTTTGGGGGGGAGAGACAGAGATTTGGGGTTGGAAGGAGGAGACATTTTTCCATTTTCCTCTGTGCCTTCCAAATGCCTGCAGACATTTCCCATCTCTAACCATCCCAGCACACAACAGCAATAATCCTTACAAAGACAAAAACAGGATTGCTCACCAGTCTGATCAGCAACTTTGACGTGCGTCTAAAACCTTCGGGGTGAGAACCTGCTGTGCCGGCAGAGCTTCAGCTCAATCCACGCTGAGCACAGTCACCACGGGGTGTCCAGGGCTCCTTGGTGAGGATTCTGTGCATCCAGCAGTGCCTGAGCTGCCAGGCACATCAGGGCTGCCCTGGAATAGCCCACACACACCCACATCCACCGGCTGCTTCTGACAGGCAGAGCAGCTGACACTGGCACTCCATGTCCGTGCGCCGGCTACACCTTCCCTGCTGGATGCACTCAGTGCGAGGCTGGAAGTGCAGCCTGTGCCCTGCAGCCACAATCCATCCTCAGACCCCCTTCAACACCTCGGAGCCGCCTCCCAGAGACTCTGGGGGTCAGGAATCTCGGAAGACCCAGCAGATCCCACGGCGTGGAGCCAGGAGGCAGCTCCAGGAGCGTGGCACACAGCTGGGCCGGGCGGCGTGTGTGCCCTCACTGGCTGCGAGCGTGCGAGCCCCGAGGAAGGGAATCTGGCTGGGCACCAGCATTTTAATGAAGGAAGTGACATCCATTTACCACAGAGCAGAAAGTAAACAGGGCAGCCCGCTGGGGCAGGGAGCAGAGGGAGCAGGGAAGAGCTGGAATGGGGCCACAGCAGCTCGGCACAGCCACACACAGCTCAGGGAAACGCCATCACCTGGAATTACCGCTGAGCTGAGGGAAGCACCAGTAAAACTGCCCAGTTACCTGGTACAGAGCAAACCATCGTGCACTCAAAGACCCTTTCGTGCTGCTATAACCTGGTTTACATTGAGTAAACCATCTGCAAGGTAAGCCCTTGGAAAACTTGCTTAGAGGAGAAGAAAATTAGTTGTTAAGGGTATTCTGAGGACATTCTGCAGCTGTATCAGTGTTTGTCTACATGCCCTGAGTAATTTGCCAGCTCCCTCCCTCCCAGCAACACTCGATGCTCTGTTTGGTAGAAGATTTCCAGACAGATCTCCAGTGAAAGCACCTGAAATCCCACCAGCACAAAGGAGCTCAGCTTCAAGCACCTCTTTGAAACTAGAGAGCTGCACTTCCCACCTGAAAATTGAGAAAATGCTTCTGTAAAGCTGGGTGATTTCCCAGGAAGCCGATTCCAAAGGCAGAAACAGACACTCTCTCACTTGACTCCCAGCCTTGCACCTGAATTGCAAACTCAACACTCACCTGCTTTCCCTCTTCCCCTTAGCACAAGTAACACCAAAATTTTCCCTATTTTAACGTGGGAAGCTTGGAAATCCTGTTTTGTAAGGAACTGGGTACCTGGGCTGAGGATTATTTCAATATAAACTGTTTATTTGGACCCAAAGTTGCACTTTATATATTGAAAAATATTTAGATAAAAAGCTCTTCTGGTATTAACTGTAATTAGGTCTGGAGACATCTGCCAAGATGGAAATTCAACAACCTCCTTCCTCTGCAAGTCAGTGACATTCTTCCAGCAAGTTAACACAAAACAACCCAATTAATGAAATCATGTGACTGGTTTTAGAAAATTATTTCTCTTACCCAGTCTATCTCAATTCCTTAGTCCCATACCTCTTCCCAAGGAATGTGCTGTGACCTCATACAGACTTATATCACCTACCAGCTCAACCTGTCCTTTTTATTACACAGGAAAAGGGCCATGATGGATTTGTTCCTCTATTCATTCCCATCATCACCAGTCTTCTCGGATTTAGTTGCAGTGGGGCACTGCTAAAAATCTTAATTGCAGTAACTGCAATATGTAGCAACAAACTGCTCAAGGAAAACCTGAACATTTAAATAACTGTGTAGCTTCCTTAACCAGCTTTCATCCAGGAAAGTTGTCATTCCATCCTCTCCAGACTTCATCTCAAAACCCACTTGGACCACTATTCCATGACATCCATGTGACAATAGCTGGGAGAGGTTTGCTGGGTCTGTGCCCACCTGGAAGCCAGGAAGGGGCTCCAAAGGCACAGCAGAAGCTTTTCAGGGAGTCTCCTCCTCCTCTCAATGTTACAAATACCTCACTCTCTCAGCAAATTTTACAATGCCCAGAATAGAAAGTTGCTGAAAATAAGTTTCTGCTGTGCTGCAAAAGACTGGGTGACTTCAGCACTTGGGTATTGCAAACAAAGAGGAGCAGATCCACAGCTTAACCAGGGACATCCTGGGAACAGCTTTGACTCACCTCAGCTTCCACCCTGGAAGGAGGTAACCACTGTCAGATGGCTCTAATGATGCTCTTCTCCTAAATGGGGGAATGCAGGGAGCTGGAGAAATTATGTCAATTTGTGTTTTCATCACATCACTACAGTTCCCACTTGAGATACAAGGAGATCAAGCTATTTGTGTTGAAATCCTTGGCCCTGGAGGCCTGTGATGGCAACTGCACATCTTGTTTCACTGAGACAGGTCACAAACCTCCCCTCCAACTGGATAAATCACATATTCATCAACAATTCATCTTCAGAATGAAGCACAAGCATAGGGGAGCAGCTGGAGGGAGAAGAAAGAGGTGCATTATCCCAGACACAGCTCCTCAAGCTTGAAACAAGCCTGGCCCCCAGTCTGCAGAGGTGGGGACACAGAGAACTGCAGTGATGTGCCCAGAAACCCTTGTCCCCACTGGTGAGACGGAATCCTCTGCAGCAGCTGTTCCCAAAATAGAGACAGTTACAAGCACAGCCTTAAAGTCTTGCACTGTTACTCATCATGAGCTGAGACTGGGTTGGAGGTGGGACAGGATCAGCCAGAATCACATGAACTCTCCCTGAAATTGGGATTGCACTTGGCACTAATGCTCCAAAGACTCCAGGCTGTCTCTGTGTCTCCAACACCCAGAATTGAGTGTTTGCTGATAAACTACAACCCCAGTTGGAAATCACATAAATTACTTGTCATGCCAAGCTTCAGGTTTATTTTTAAAGAGTAAACTTCTAAATCTTCTTCCCCCTAAAACTAAAATATCGTTTAAGAATTCCTCAGACGTAAAACCTACTCTTCTCCCTCCTTTACTCCAGAAGCTGTTAGTAAAAAAAAAAAAAAAAACCAACAAAAAACCAAACCTAAACCCCATGGAATTTATACAAGTGGAAAAGTGCACGTGCAGTAAGACTGCATGTAGCACAGCTCTGTGCAGACTGTCAGGCAACCTCTAACCTATTCAACTGGAGCCTGAAAAAAGGTAATTTTTATTTGGCTGGACTGAAACAGATCTGGATGTATGTAACTGAGGCACATCATAACCAGTGCAAACACTGCAGACTCATTTCATAGCTATGCCTACTCCAAATTAACCTGAATTCAAATCCAAACTAGGTGCTGAAATAGAATAAAATGCAACTGCAGACACGTCCAAAGACCAGCACACGCGTCACATCTGAAACGGTGTGGGAAGCTCTGCTCTCCCAGACTGCAGAAATATTTCTGAATTAGTCAGGAGTTAAAAAAAGGTCCAGGATATTGAATACAAACCTGAAGAAACTGAGTTTATTTACAGTCCAGTCACCTCATCTGTGGATGAGTTAAAATGCCCCACCCTCTCGGGAAGGAAGTCAGTACAGGTGGAACTTTGAGAGGCACTTTGAAGTTGCACTTTTAAAGCATTTCTGTAAATATTATCATTGTGCCAATCTCCACTTAGCACTGGAGCATTTGAAGACAGAACTGCTTCCCTGCAGCCCTGGGTAAGAGCTGGAAAACTGAGGGAAAGTTCAAGCTTTACCATCCCTGTCTGCCAGCAGGACTAGCACGAGCTCCTTACAGCATTCACGAGGCAGATGTTGTGGAAATGTCCATTTCCAGCCATCCACAGGGTTTGTTTCTAGGGCTGAAGGATTCTAAATCAGTTCCTTTACCACTTTACCACTGCCCTTGTTTGACTGCTGTGCCTTTCTCCTTCCAGCCTCAAACTCTGCAGAATATTAAGGACTAGGAAGCCCAGAATAAGGCAGCCTAAAAATCCAAGCTTTATTCAAACCTCAGCACAAACAGGCCCAACATCCATCTGGTCCTGTGTTTTTGATTACTGAGTAGAGGGGTCACATTCCCAGGAGATTCTGCAAGAGCTCACACAGGAGCTCACCTACATTATCAGCACCAACCACTCAAGTAAATGGCTTTAGCTCCAAGAGACAAATGTACATTATCCAAAGGAAAAAAAAAGGTAATTCTCCTTTACTGCCCTGTCTCTATACATATGTTATGGCAGAACACTCAAATTCTTTGTCAAGCCTTTTCAGCACCTGTGTGAGGTGCATCCCTTGATGGCACCGCTCACCTAATCCTGCTAAATCCATGGGATCAAACAGAAAGCGCTGAACACGGAATCACTGCTGGATCCAACCGGTAGAAAATACATTGTCACAGAAGACTGGGAGGACAGGAGGTAATGGAAGCTTCAGACAGGTCAGGGAGCTGCACCTCCTGGATTCCCTACCTTTGTCTTGGGGAGGACATTTCCCATATATGGCCCAGGCCCACAGGCAGCTCAGGGCCACGTTTCAGTGCAGGGCTTTTGGCAAGTCCAGGCATTCAGACATCATGAGTCAGTGCTGCAGAAATCACTGGGTCTTATAAACCAATAAATCTACTTGGGTTTGTTGGGTTCCCCCCTGCACTCGACCTTTGCAGAACACAGACATCATCACGTTTTCATTTTGCTTCTCTGTAACTGGGAGGAGCATTTCTTTCCATTCTGGGGTTGTTTGCTTTGTAAAATGGCAGAGGAGGTTTTCACATTAGACCAAACCCTGCTGTTGGGGGATGAAGAACAAAGCCAGACCACCTATCACGGAGGCTGGGAACAGATACTGAGCTGCCCTGTACTTTCACAGCCATTTAACAACAAAGAACTCTGATTTTTTTTTTAAATAAAACCTCAAAACATCTTCACCTCTGTCCTCAGAGCCCAAACAAACAACAGCTTATCTGGCATTTCAGCACGACAAAAAGTTCCCCATGACACAATCTTTTCCACCACTGACCTGATAACATCAAAATGAACTTTCTTCTATTTTGAGCTCTACTTGCCTCAGTTCAATAGTTCAGCAGACACTGCCCCATTTTTGATTACACAAACAAAATCAGATACCAGATATTCCTATTTAAAAAAAAAAAAAAAAGGGATCAAGAAATCCCATTGGGTAATTATGTTCATATTAGTATTGGGATAAATAATATGGGGCAATGGAGGGTGAGGATTTTTGGTTTCAGTTTCTATCTGTGAGCATATGGGCCACTTCAGTTCTCTGTGCTTCAGTTTTCCTTAAGTACAATGCAGAGAATGCCCCATCAGGGAATGGAATCAAGTTAATATTTCATTTCTTTAAAGCAGGACAGTGTTTGTAATGGAATTAAGTAATGTCAGAGAACTACCACAGCTCAGAGAAGTGAGGAACTTGGGGGAAGAAATGCTGAGAGTGAGCGACCTCCTTGCACTTCTAGAGCATCCTAACAACTTTACATTAGAACAAAACACACAAATGTATAAAAAAGAGGATGAGACAAGATGATTTTGAGGCCAAATTCACATTTCCCACAAGTGCAAAAGACATGCAAGTCCATCAAAGCTGTAGTTGGTGTTATTAAGAGCCGCATCCAGAAGTAAACCAGCAAAAACTCAGGCCTCCAGAACAATGTCTTACCACGTTACTTTGGCTTTGGGCAGAGCAGCACTGACAGAGAGACAAGGCCTCTTTCCAAGAACAATCATCTTACTTCCCTCAGACAGAGTGAAGCCTTTCATGCACCAGGCTGGGGTTTGCCCTACATTCCCTGGGATGAAAAGGCTCCATTATAAGCAGTTGAACACATTGTCTGAAAACTCGATTACCAACGGCCTTTAACGCAGCAAGAGGGGAACAAACCCAAAGGTGGAACTGTGGGAAAGGTGCTGTGTGTTATCTCCAAAATACACACATTTTAAACCTTGAAAGAGGTTTTCACCCACAGACTTCAGAGGTAGTATCAGCACCATCAGATAAAGCCATTTGCAGACTGAAGATGTCCCTGAAGACAGGCACATAAAAAAAATGCTGCAAGTACTTTGTATTTAAGTGTGTTATTTTGCCATACACAAGTAGTCATTTACTGGTGCTTTGAATTCCAACTGCACTCTCTATGCACACCTTGCAGGCACTGCAAGTCACCCCTGAAGCCCAGCAGAGAGCTGAACAAGATATTTCAATCCTTTTCAGGAATTCCTCCCTTCACTCACAATGACATTCTTGACTTCAGCACTTTCATTGCAAAAATCTGTCTTTGATTTGTCTTCAAGTTGGAGGAGCAGGTAACATGAAGCATAAATCAACAGCAGGAATAGAGAGAAACAGTTTGTCAAAAAGGAGGCTGAGAGGTGCTGGGCTTCATTTTTATTAAATACCTGCTTCAGCTCCCTTTTGTTTCTCTTCTGCATAAGACACAGGATCTTATTCCTCCTACCTCAGAGCCCTTTGCACAGTGACAGGCTGAGCTGACGAGGATCCCCTGCAACAACTGAAAAGCCTTTCCATCCAAGGAACAGAAGGGATGAATTATGCAAACTATCAGCCTCTGACTGGCAGAAACCTGTGCCCTGAGCTCCCAGAGCATGGATCACTCCCTGCACAAACACCAGCTTCGATTTCTAGTTTTTTGATTATACAGTCAAGAGGGACTTTGAAATCCACACTTTATTTGGAATCTGAAAAATAAACTGTTTCCAAACCACTCTGCAATGCTTGTGCAAGGGCCTCAAGACAGGCAGGGATTTGGGCAGCTGTGCCACCAGCCACAGAAGCTGCATTTTAGAACTCGCCCTTCTCTGGAACAATTGGAACTTTCTCCAGGCTGGAGTCTGCACACAGAGCACAGTGTTTCCCTGCAAGCACACAACAGCTTCATTATTGTTTAACTACCAAAAACCAGCTCCAACAATCTATCAAGCTTGACATTTTATCCCTCTCTGCTGCTAGCCCACAGCCCTGGGCATATATAGGAAGAGGCTCATGGATTCAATAAGAAAAGTTATTTTGTTAATCTAAACAGAGAAACATTTCCCTTCTTTTAACCATTAATTTGCCATTTTTGAAATCTGTTCGTACTCCATATTATCAGATCTGAGTGTCTGTAAAGAAATCTATTCCACCAGGTGAATAAGATATGTATAAAACAAATTCAAAGGCAATGCCATGGAGCAGGAATTCCTCAGTGCCTCAGAGCAGCAGAACCACTTGTGGTTCCAGCCCAGCCATGATTATTTTAAACACCAAACTAGAGCAGAGCATTACCTTGCTGCTCATCACCCTCGGTGCCCAGGAATGGCACTGCTGGGCAGTTTCCCAAATAACCATGGCTCAGGCACAGGCCTAGGGAACACCAACATATCCATGGAAAGAAACTTATCAACACATGATGCAACCTCGTGGAGAGTGTCCTCAAACACAGTGCTGGGGGAATTACTCACCTGAGGGACTCCACCACCCCCAGGCTCTGGGTGAAGGACACGTGGGAGCCACGCACAGATGCCAGCAGTCCTTTCTTTCTGAGCAAGATATTCTGACATCAGCAGAAAATGGCGTCACATCCAGGGTCAGGCTGGACTTCCGTGGGTTTCTGACTCAGTTGGGGAAAAGCCAAACCAATAAAAGCTTGTGCACACACACCAAGTGGTGCAGGGGTTCAGTGGTGCCACTGAAATCATCCACGTGTAAATACAGAATATAACGCCCAAGGGAACTGTCCTTCTGCAACAGAGGTTACTGTGGCACAAGCTACTCCCAAAAGAGAGTATTTTAAATTTGCCTGTTTAAAATCTCACTTACCATCAGTCAAAACTAAAAGATTCAAAGCATGTGCTGCTTAAGTGTATTCTTATAAGCACATCCCACAACCTTCTGAATATAAATTAAAAGGTGGCAGTATTAAAAAAAGCTGATGTTAAATTAGTATTTTAGTCTTCAGTGAAATAAAATGTGGAAATTCCTATTCCAAGACTATTTGGCAGAGGAGTCAGAGGGCATTACAGCAAAAGGCCTGATTAATATTCTGGAGTAAAGTAAAAACCTCAAGAGCAATTAACGGGAAGAATTTGTAAATTTTGCAGACACTGAAAAGAATGAACAGCATCTCAGAAAACAACAATTCTTTTTAAAGGAATTCCCTTATTGGAACATAAATTTAACAAGACAAAAGGCCTTTCAGAGGTTAGAATGAGCATGCTCAATTCTGGGGAAACTGGGAAACTGAGAAAGAAGGGAAAACCCAATACAAAATGTGAACTCTTGATCTGACAGTCACACTCTTGGTTTCTTAAGGAAAATGATAACTTTTCAACCTTGTTGAAGACTGAATAATTGGCTTTGGAGGCACATTACCATCAGGGGGTTAGAAGCCTTGACATGCAGAGGAATCCTGGTCCTGACATCAGCTCAGCAGTGCCGGGATTCTCCCACCTGTGAAACAGAGATGACACTTATTCAGCCCTGCCAAGCATCCCATGCTCCCTGAGAGGCAGCTGATGGAAGTTCACACTGCTGATTTCTGGTAATGACAGGTAAAGGGGAGCCACAGGCAGGTGCTATGGAGGCTGATGACTGGAATGAGGGGAGCAGGAGCCAGGCTGGGGATTCACATGTGGGCAGGCAGGGGAGGGCTGGGGAAACATCAGCACCACGTGAGGCCATGGAAGTGCAGAGCACAAAGCACAGGAACAGCAGCACAGACCTCACTGGCTGCACCACTGCCCCCAGAGTTCAATCCAAACCCAAGCAACCAGCCCAGCCCAGCCTGAGAGCAACATCCAGGTAATTTAAAGCCAGGCTATGCTTGTAGTCAGAGCTCAGAGCAGAGACAACTACTGAGTTCCCTCAGTTTGACTACCAGGCACCCACAGGTCCTTTTTTCCCTGCTCAGCAGCAGGTCACACACAGCTGTGTCCAAAAAAGGGACATGAACACACATTTATCTGCCTCTCACATTATCCTGCTGCCTGCAACGTGTTTATTAAGCACCAAGTACTTGGTTCAAGGTACTTCCTGATTTTCTTATCTTTGGATCAGGCTCTGTATCCCACAGGTCAGGGGGTTTAGAGAAGAGTTGGAGAAGGGTTATCTTTAATTAGAACTGGGTGATCTTTAAGGTCCCTTCCAACCCAATCCACTCAGAGATCCTATGGCTTCCATACCTCTGCAGACACATCCTTTCTCTCGGGGACAGAAAAGCAGCCTAACCCTAATTAAGAACAATTTTTCCTGCATGTATCACATGAAACCAACACACTCCAGGCGAGGAGAGCATTTTACCTGGCTAGACTTGAGGACACAAAGCTGCAGTCCTGGGTCAGACACAGCCTGCCCAGCTCCACTGCCCCCTCAGCGAGGCAGAGCCAGGACAGATAGAGGAGCACCAGAGCAGACCCTGGAAATCTGCTTCCACCCTTCCACCAGGCAAAAACTGGCTCAAAGTCCAAAGCACAGGTTTAACAACTCTTTACAGACAGAACTAGGAGGTCAGCTCTAATCATGCCCCAGCCCAACTGAAGAGTTTACAGTCTCAGCTGTTATTAACAACAACAAAGTTGCACAACAGCAAGTGAAAATTACACGATTCAACAAACAAACAAGCAAGCAAAACAACACAAACACACACTGAAGTCAACCACAATAAAGAGAAAACTGAAGACCTGAAGAAAAGAAGGCAGATTTCAGTCATAAACTCAACTAGTGAGCACCAACCCTACAAAATAAATTCATCTATATTATTCCTTTCTACTCTCCTTGCAGAGTATTGCATTCAGGTCTCATTTTAGGAGCCCATCTCATGTACCTGCCAGTGAGAAAGATGGAGCCTCACTGAGAGCCAGCCTACATTTTGTACCCTACAATTAATCACAATACTTAAATGATGGCTTTAAAACTAACCCAATTCAGCAAAAACTTGAGCAATTAAGCATTAACCCATGAACACCACTGTCAAGGCAATCAGCTTTTCATTAAAGTTCAGTTGCTACAGTTCAGTGGATCTGCAGACACAGGTGAAGCCAGGTAACTCTGCCCCAGGATTCCCAGCACCAAAGAGGACAGAATGGAAAACACAACAGCCCAAGGTGATTGTTTGGTTTCATTAAACCCAACTGTGCCACCAAAAGCAATTCTAATTACAAAGAATGACTACAAGATCCCCTCCCCATCACTGTGGGCACACGTGTTAAGGAGGTTCAGTATTGGATGAGAGGAGGCAGGGAAATCCAAGGATCTGGAATTTGTAAGAAACATTTAAAAGCTCACAGCTTTATGCTGCACTTTTCAGTTCTGGAAAAACAAGCTGGAAAAACACAGTGGAAAGAGAAAGGGTTAAAACTCTTTGTTTATGTAATTGTGTATATGCCTAAATGATCATTTATCTCTGAAACGCAACCCACTACAGTGTGAACACAATGAAATGCCAACTTGTAATGCACCTGTCATTCCCCATCCTGATGGCATGGAGAGCTTGAAAAGCTTTTTTGTAGATCCATTAAGTGCTCTACTAATTCCATACCCAGGTTAGAAAGAATGGAAAACTGCCCCAAGTCCCTCCACTGCTGTGAAACAGTTCTCCAAACCCAAGACCACGTCCTGTGCTCCCCACAGAAGACTCACTGTGTGTCAGAGAACAGGAAGTGAGCTCAAATGAAACAGAAATAAACCCTTTCTGCCTCGCCCAATTAAACATTACCCTGGGCACAGCTTAATCAAAGAGCCATAAAACTAACCCACTCCTATCTGCCCTGAATGTTATACTTGGCTCTACAGTACCTAAGTACACCTGGCTGTCCTTGCAGTGTCTGAAGACACGTGAAACTCTGGAGTGCAACTGGTTATTTACCACACACGTAGTCCATCCTCAGCCTTTTTGTCAAGTCCCTGATGTGAGGAGGCTCAGACAGGACCGTGTGCATGTTGTCACTGCAGAGCTGACCTTTATTAACCTGCACTCACTGAAACACTGGTAAGAAACCGATGGGAGGATGAGTCAATACTTTCCCCACAGGAAACACCTTGACCTGCTTACAGGAACAAACTTATCTGAAGGACGCTCGAGTACTTTTATTTTCTGAACTCCTTTTGCTCTCTGTGGCAAACGAAGGGCTTGCTCATCTTTCACTTTGCTGTACCCCACCCCCAAGTCTGAGCAAAAATGGGCAGCTCCCCCAAACCCTCACACACACACATATTCCTCCCCAAACCCTGGCAGCTCCCCCAAACCCTCACACACACACCATTCCTCCCCAAACCCTGGCTGCTCCCCCAAACCCTCACACACACAGCATTCCTCCCCAAACCCTGGCTGCTCCCCCCAACCCTCACACACATATTCCCCCTCAAA